>JAFBII010000021.1:2833892-2873338 GCA_020875875.1 Dioscorea alata | reverse complement strand
ATGTTTCGTTTTGTTTTTAATAAAAACACTAACCCTATCTTTCAAAGCAATAATCTTTTTCTTTTTCTTTCTTAAAGTCTCTTATCTTTCGGTCAAAACAAGAATGATATGTTTCATTTTCTTAATAACCTCTATCTAAATGTATTTAACAAAATCCTAATCTTATGTTTTCTGATAGTAATATATATCCTAATTTTAAGTTTTGATTGAAAACCGTAGTCTTTGTTGTCATTTTGAAATGACTCATATTTTTTAACCAAGATCCCAAACCCTTTCTTTTACTTTTGGAATACCTACTATTTTTTAATCAAAACCCTAATACTAAGTTTTCTTATGGTTACGACACCTTTCTTTAGTCAAAACCTCGATCATATGTGTTCTTTACGTAACACCTACTTTATTTGAATCAAAAGCCTAATCTTATACTTTCAATCAAAACCTTAATGCTTTGTTTTATTTTCGAAATGTCTCCGTTTGTTTTTTATCAAAGCACTAACACTATCTTTGAAAACCATAATCTTTTCTTTTTCTTTCGTAAAATCTTCTATCTTTTTGTCAAAACAAGAATCCTATGTTTCAATTTCTTAATAACTTCTATCTCTATGTATTTAATCAAAAACCTAATCTTATGTTTCCTAAAAGTAATATCTCCTAATTTTTAGTTTTGAATAAAAACCCTGTTCTATGTTATCATTTTAAAATGACTCGTATTTTTGAACCAAGACAACAAAGCCTTTCTTTTCCTTTCGGAATACCTACTATTTTTGAATCAAAACCCTAATCCTAAGTTTTCTGATTGTAGTGTCACCTTTCTTTTATAAAAAACTTGATCATATTTTTTCTTTTCGTAACGCTTAATATATTTGAATCAAAAGGTTAATCATTGCTTTCAATCAAAACCCTAATGCTGTGTTTTATTTTCTGAATGTTTCATTTTTTTTTAATCAAAATACTAACACTATCTTTCAAAGCCATAAATTTTCTTTTTCTTTCGTAAAGTCTCTTATATTTCGGTCAAAACGAAAATCATATGTTTCATTTTCTTAATGACCTCTATCTATATGTATTTAATAAAACCCTAATCTTATGTTTTCTGATAGTAATATATCCTAATTTTTAGTTTTGATTGAAAACCGTAGTCTCTGTTGTCATTTTGAAATGACTCATATTTTTTAACCAAGATCCCAAACCCTTTGTTTTACTTTTGGAATACCTACTATTTTTTAATCAAAACCCTAATACTAAGTTTTTCTTATGGTCGCGTCACCTTTCTTTAGTCAAAACCTCAATCATATGTGTTCTTTACGTAACGCCTAATTTATTTGAATCAAAAGACTCATCTTATTCTTTCAATCAAAACATTAATCCTTTGTTTTATTTTCGGAATGTCTCGTTTTGTTTTTTATCAAAACACTAACCCTATCATTCAAAACCATAATCTTTTCTTTTTCTTTCGTAAAATCTTCTATCTTTCGGTCAAAACAAAAATCCTATGTTTCATTTTCTTAATAACTTCTATCTGTATGTATTTAATCAAAACCCTAATCTTATGTTTTCTTATAGTAATATCTCCTAATTTTTGTTTTTGAATGAAAACACTAGTCTTTGTTGTTATTTTAAAATTACTTGTATTTTAACAAATACCAAAAACCCTTTTTTTTCCTTTCAGAATACCTTCTATTTTTGAATCAAAACCCTAATCCTAAGTTTTTTTATGGTAGTGTCACCTTTCTTTAATCAAAACCTTGATCATATCTTTTCTTTTCGCAGCGCCCACTATACTTGAATCAAAAGCCTAATCTTATGCTTTCCATCAAAACCCTAATGTTTTGTTTTATTTACGGAATGTCTCATTTTGTTTTTTAAACCATAATCTTTTCTTTTTTTTGTAAAGTCTCCTATCTTTCGGTCCAAACAAAAATCCTATGTTTCCCTTTCTTAATAACTTCTATTTGTATGTATTTAATCAACACCCTAATCTTATGTTTTCTAATAGTAATAACTCCTAATTTTCAGTTTTGAATGAAAGTCTTTGTTATCATTTTAAAATGACTCGTATTTTTGAACCAAGACCCCAAAGCATTTCTTTTCCCTTCGTAATACCTATTATTTTTTAATCAAAACCTTAATCCTAAGTTTTCTTATTTTAGTGTCACATTTCTTTAATCAAAACCTTGATCATATGTTTTTTTTTTCTTAACGCCTACTATACATGAATCAAAAGCCTAATCTTATGCTTTCTATCAAAACCCTAACGCTTTGTTTTATTTTCGGAATGTCTCGTTTTGTTTTTAAACAAAACACTAACCATATCTTTCCAAACCATCATCTTTTCTTTTTCTTCGTAAAGTCTCTTATCTTTAGGTCAAAACAAGAATCCCATGTTTTCTTTCCTTAATAACTACTATCTGTATGTATTTAATCAAAACACTAATCTTATGTTTTTCTTATAGTTATATCTCCTAATTTTCAGTTTTCAGTGAAAACCCTAGTCTTTGTTGTTATTTTAAATTGACTAGTATTTTTGAACCAAGAACCCAAACCCTTTCTTTCCCTTTTGGAATACCTACTATTTTTGAATCAAATTCCTAGTGCTAATTTTTCTTATTGTAGTGTCATCTTTCTTTAATCAAAACCTTAATTATATGTTTTATTTTCGTAACGCCTAATATACATGAATCAAAAGCCTAATCTTATGCTTTCCATCAAAACACTAACCCTATCTTTTAAAACCATAATCTTTTCTTTTTTTCCATAAAGTCTCCTATTTTTTGGTCAAAACAAGAATCCTATGTCTCCTTTTCTTAATAACTTCTATATGTATCAAAACCCTAATGTTATGTTTTCTAATAGTAATGTCTCCTAAGTTTCAGTTTTGAATGAAAACCCTATTCTTTGTTGTCATTTGAAAATAACTAATATTTTTGAACCAAGACCCCAAACCCTTTCTTTTCCTTTCGGAATACCTACTATTTTTGAATCAAAACCCGAATCCTATGTTTTCTTATGGTAGTATCACCTTTCTTTAATCAAAACTTTGATCATATGTTTTATTTTCGTAACGCCTGATACGAACCTCGCCAACGATTGTGACGAAACCCGAAACAAATTTGCACGAAGAAGAAGGGATGGAAAACCTCGAACCAATGCTTAGCGAAGCACGAAACTCGGTAAGGGGATGACGCCACAAAAGGAGATGAAAATCCAATTGATAAGTTGGTTTGAACGCCACAATGAAAACCCTTGATAAGTTCTTAAAAAGTCTCTTCAAGAAAACAAGATGAAAACCTCACAAATACTCATAGATCAAAGTTGTGTTTTATGGCTACTACAAAAGCTATATATATAGCCCGAAACCCTAGAGAACTTCTAAGAATTAAAAGTTCAAAACTACCCTTAAAGATAATAAAAAAGGAAACAAAAAACTAAAGATCAACTTCGGCACAAAGGCCCACAAAACCCAGCAAGACTAGACAATTACAAAAGACTCTAGTTCACATATTAAACTCAAAAACAAATGACAACCAAATCTTCATCAATCTTATGGAAACCAAATCTTCATCAAGTGTCTAAGTGGAATTGGCTTGGATGAGTAGGACCAGCTTTTGTTCACCATCAGTAGTGATCACACTTTCTTCCTGTTGTAGAATTCTCCATGCCAAGTTGCTAAGCTCCTCTTTAAATCCTCTAGCTCGAGCTCTCGTAACTGGTCCTGTTGGGACTTGAATTGAATCCTTAGCCTTGATGTCCACATCAAAAATGACTCGTATTTTTGAACCAGGACCCCTAACCCTTTCTTTTCCTTTCGGAATGCCTAATATTTTTTTAATCAAAACCCTAATGCTAGGTTTTCTTGCTTTAGTGTCACCTTTTTTTTTTAATCAAAACCTAGATCTTATGTTTTATTTTCGTAAGGCCTACTATACTTGAATCAAAAGCCTAATCCTATGCTCTCAATCGAAACAGTGATGCTTCATTTTCTTTTCTGAATGTCTTATTTTGTTTTTAATTAAAACACCTACCCTGTCTTTCAAAACATAATCTTTTGTTTTTTCTTTCGTAAGGTCTCCTATCTTTCGGTCAAAACACAAAGACTATGTTTCCTTTTTCTTGATAACTCCTATCTATATGGTTTTAATCAAAGCCCTAATCTTATATTATCTTATAGTAATGCTTCCTATTTTTAAGTTTTGAATCAAAACCCTAGTCTTTGTTTTTATTTTAAAATGACTCGTATTTTTTAACCAAGACCCCCTAACACTTTCTTTTGTTTTAAGAATAGATATTATTTTTGAATCAAAAGACGAAGCCTGGGTTTTTTTTATTGTAGTGTCACCATTCTTTGATCAAAACCTTGATCCCATGTTTTTCTTTCGTCAAGTCTCCTATCTTTCGGTTAAAACACGAATACTATGTTTCCCTTTCTTGATAACTACTATCTAAATGTTTTCAATCAAAAGCCTAATCTTGTGTTTATTCTTATAATAATATCTCCTAATTTTTCAGATTTGAATGAAAACCATAGCCTTCGTTGTCATTTTAAAATAACTCGTATTTTTGAACAAAGGTCCCTAATACTTTCTTTTCCTCTCGGGATACTCACTATTTTTGAATCAAAAACCTAATCCTTGGTTTTCATATGGTAGTGTCACTTTTCACTTTTCGAAACCTTGATCGTATGTTTTCTTTTCGTAACGCCTACTATACTTGAATCAAAAGCCAAATCATATGATTTCAATGAAAACCCTAATATTTTTTCCCCCTTCCGGAATCTATCATTTTGATTTTAATCAAAAACACTAACCCTATATTTCAAAACCATAATCTTTTGTTTTTCTTTCGTGAAGCCTCCTATCTTTCGGTCAAACCACGAATACTATGTTTCCTTTTCCTAATAACTCGAATCTATATGTTTTTAACCAAAACCCCGATCTTATGTTTTCTTACAGTAGTGTCTACTAATTTTCAGTTTTGAATGAAAACGCTAGTCTTTGTCGTCATTTTTAAAATGACTCGTATTTTTGAAACAAGACCCCAAACCCTTTCTTTTCCGTTCGGAATTCCTAATATTTTTGAATCGAACCCCTAATAGTAGGTTTTCTTGTGGTTGTGCCACCTTTCACTATCAAAACCTTGATCCTATTTTTTTTTTTTCGTAACGCCTACTATAATTGAATCAAAAGCCTGATGCTATGCTTTCCATCAAGATCCCTAATGCTTTGTTTCCTTTTCGGAATGCCTCGTTTTGTTTTTAATCAAAACAGTAACCCTATCTTTCAAAACCATAATCTTTTGTTTTTCTTTTGTAAGGTCTCCTATCATTCGGTCAATACACGAATATTATATTTTCTCTTCTTAATAACTCCCATCTATATCTTTTTAGTCAAAACCATAATCTTATGCTTTCTTATAGAAATGTCTCCTAATTTTCAGTTTTGAATGAAAGCCCTAGTCTTTGTTTTAATTTTAAAATGACTCGTATTTTTGAACCAGGACCCCTAACCCATTTTTTTCCTTTCGGAATGCCTAATATTTTTTTTAATCAAAACCCTAGTGCTAGGTTTTCTTGCTTTAGTGTCACCTTTTTTTTTTTTTAATCAAAACCTAGATCTTATGTTTTATTTTCGTAACGCCTACTATACATGAATCAAAAGCCTAATCCTATGCTCTCAATCGAAACAGTGATACTTTGTTTTATTTTCTGAATATCTCATTTTGTTTTTAATCAAAACACCTACCCTGTCTTTCAAAACATAATCTTTGGTTTTTTTTTCGTAAGGTCTCCTATCTTTCGTTCAAAACGCAAAGACTATGTTTCCTTTTTCATGATAACTCCTATCTATATGTTTTTAATCAAAGCCCTAATCTTATATTATCTTATAGTAATGCTTCCGATTTTTCAATTTTGAATCAAAACCCTAGTCTTTGTTTTTATTTTAAAATGACTCGTATTTTTTAACCAAGACCCCCTAACACTTTCTTTTTTTTTAAGAATAGATATTATTTTTGAATCAAAAGACGAAGCCTGGGTTTTTTTTATGGTAGTGTCACCATTCTTTGATCAAAACCTTGATCGCATGTTTTTCTTTAGTCAAATCTCCTATCTTTCGGTCAAAACACGAATACTATGTTTCCCTTTCTTGATAACTCCTGTCTAAATGTTTTCAATCAAAACCCTAATCTTGTGTTTATTCTTATAATAATATCTCCTAATTTTTCAGATTTGAATGAAAACCATAGCCTTTGTTGTCATTTTAAAATAACTCGTATTTTTGAACCAAGGTCCCTAATACGTTCTTTTCCTTACGAGATACTCACTATTTTTGAATCAAAACCCTAATTCTTGGTTTTCATATGGTAGTGTCACCTTTCACTTTTCAAAACCTTGATCGTATGTTTTCTTTTCGTAACGCCTACTATACTTGAATCAAAAGCCTAATCATATTATTTCAATGAAAACCCTAATATTTTTTCCCCCTTTCGAAATCTCTCATTTTGATTTTAATAAAAAACACTAACAATATCTTTCAAAACCATAATCTTTTGTTTTTCTTTCGTGAAGCCTCCTATCTTTCGGTCAAACCACGAATACTATGTTTCCTTTTCCTAATAACTCGAATCTATATGTTTTTATCCAAAACCCCGATCTTATGTTTTCTTACAGTAATGTCTACTAATTTTCAGTTTTGAATGAAAACCCTAGTCTTTGTCGTCATTTTTAAAATGACTCGTATTTTTGAAACAAGACCCCAAACCCTCTCTTTTCCTTTCGGAATACCTAATATTTTTGAATCGAAACCCTAATCGTAGGTTTTCTTGTGGTTGTGTCACCTTTCACTATTCAAAACCTTGATCCTATTTTTTCTTTTCGTAACGCCTACTATAATTGAATCAAAAGCCTAATGCTATGCTTTCCATCAAGATCCCTAATGCTTTGTTTCCTTTTCGGAATGTCTCGTTTTGGTTTTAATCAAAACAATAACCCTATCTTTCAAAACCATAATCTTTTGTTTTTCTTTTGTAAGGTCTCCTATCTTTCGGTCAAAACAGGAATATTATATTTCCTCTTCCTAATAACTCCCATCTATATGTTTTTAGTCAAAACCATAATCTTATGCTTTCTTATAGAAATGTCTCCTAATTTTCAGTTTTGAATGAAAGCCCTTGATACGAACCTCACCAACGATTGTGACGAAACCCGAAACAAATTTGGCACAAAGAAGAAAAGCCAAAGGATTCAAGAAGAAGGGATGGAAAACCACGACCCAATGCTTAGCAAAACACGAACCTCGGTACGCGGATGACGCCACAAAAGGAGATGAAAATCCAATTGATAAGTCGGTTTGAACGCCACAAGGAAAACCCTTGATAAGTTCTTAAAAGGTTTCTTCAAGAAAACAAGAAGAAAACCTCACAAATACTCATAGATCAAAGTTATGTTTTATGGCTACTACAAAGGCTATATATATAGCCCAAAACCCTAGAAAACTTCTAAGAAGTAAAAGTTCAAAACTACCCTTAAAGATAATAACAAAGGAACAACAAACTAAAGAGCAACTTCGGCCCAAAGGCCCACAAAACCCAATAAAACTAGACAATTAAAAAAGACTCTAGTTCACATATTAAACTCAAAAACAAATGACAACCAAATATTCATCAAGTGTCTAAGTGGAATCGGCTTGGATGAGTAGGACCAGCTTTTGTTCACCATCAGTAGTGATCACGCTTCCTTCCTGTTGTAGAATTCTCCATGCCAAGTTGCTAAGCTCCTCTTTAAATGTTCTAGCTCGAGCCCTCGTCACTGGTCCTGTTGGGACTTGAATTGGATCCTTAGCCTTGATGTCCACATCATTCACCCCCTCTTGAGAAGGATTTGTCCTCAAATCATCACCTACATCAAAAGGACTTAAATCAGTCACATTGAAAGTAGCACTAACATTGTACTCACCCGGTAAATCAAGGCGGTAGGCATTGTCGTTGATCCGTTCGAGCACTTGAAAAGGACCATCTCCTCGGGGTAGTAACTTGGAACTTCGGTTGGCAGAGAATCGTTCCTTCCTCATGTGTAACCACACCCAATCACCGATCTCAAAAACTTGCTTGTGACGTCCCTTATTGGCTTGCTTGATATATTGCTCAGTCCTCCTTTCTATGTTGAGCCGGACCTTCTCGTGGAGTTGCTACACAAATTCGGCCTTCTTGTGCCCATCGAAGTTCACATGCTCAGATAAAGGTAAAGGTGATAAATCCAAAGGAGTTAAAGGATTAAAACCATAAACAATTTCAAATGGTGAAAACTGAGTAGCAGAATGCCTAGAACGATTATAAGCAAACTCAACATGTGGTAAACAGTCCTCCCAAGTCTTAATGTTCTTACTAATGACAGCCCGCAACAAAGTGGATAAAGTTCGGTTAACTACTTCAGTTTGACCATCGGTTTAAGGGTGACAAGTAGTGGAAAACAATAGTTTAGTCCCTAATTTACCCCACAATGTCTTCCAAAAATAACTCAAGAACTTAGCATCCCGATCTGACACGATTGTCCTTGGCATGCCATGTAGACGTACAATCTCCCTAAAGAACAAATCAGCGATATTGGAAGCATCATCAGTTTTATGACACGGTATAAAATGGGCCATTTTAGAAAACCGATCCACAACTACAAAGATTGAATCCCTTCCACGCTTACTCCTAGGTAATCCTAACACAAAATCCATCGAAATATCAATCCAAGGGGAACTAGGAATAGGTAGTGGTGTGTAAAGGCCATTCGGTTGAACCCTAGACTTAGCTAGTCTACAAGTGATACACCGACCACAAATTCACTCAACATCTCGTTTCATGCATGGCCAATAGAAGTGCTCTTGTAACATGGCTAATGTCTTAGCTACCCCAAAATGCCCCATTAATCCTCCCCCATGGGACTCTCGAACTAACAAATCTCTCATGGAGCAATTAGGCACACACAACCTATGTTCCCTAAACAGAAAACCCTCATGCCTATAAAACTTTCCTTCGGCGGATTTTTCACAAGCCCCATAAACCTCCCCAAAGTCATGGTCCACATGATAAAGATCTTTTATGTGCTCAAAAAAGACGAATTTAACATTAAGAGTGGAGATTAAGGCATACCTGCGTGACAGCGCATCAGCAACCACATTCTCCTTACCTTGTTTATATCGAATGACATACGGAAAGGTCTCAATGAACTCAACCCATTGAGCATGTCGCTTGTTCAGCTTATGTTGCCCTTTCAAATGCTTCAAGGATTCATGATCTGTTCGAATCACAAACTCCTTCGGCCACAAGTAATGCTGCCAAGTCTCCAATGCTCGAACCAAGGCATACAACTCCTTATCAAAAGTGGAGTAGTTGAGTGCAGCCCCGCCTAGCTTCTCGCTGAAGTACGCAAGTGGTCTTCCATCTTGCATGAGTACAGCGCCAATACCGACACCTAAGGCATCACATTCTATTTCAAAAGTATTAGCAAAGTTAGGTAAAGCAAGTAAGGGAGCATGAGTTAGTTTGTGTTTCATAAGCTGAAATGCTTCCTCTTGTGCTGCCCCCCATTTGAATGCAACGTTCTTCTTGATAACTTCAGTAAGGGGTGCCGCAATGGTACTAAAATCTTTCACGAATCTCCTATAGAAGCTAGCAAGTCCATGAAAGCTGCGAATGTGACTCACACTTAATGGGGTCGGCCACTCTTGGATGGCTTTGATCTTAGGAAAACAAGTTTATTGGTGCAAAAGGTACATTTCTTGATGTTAGCATACAATTTCTCTTTCCTAAGGACACCCAAAACCAATTGCAAATGCGAAGCATGATCATGCAAATTCTTACTATAAATCAGAATATCATCAAAATAAACAACAACGAATTTTCCAATAAAAGTTCGTAAAACATGATTGATTAAACGCATGAAAGTACTAGGTGCATTAGTTAAGCCAAATGGCATGACTAACCATTCATATAAACCATGTTTAGTTTTAAATGCCGTTTTCCATTCATCGCCTTCTTTCATTCGGATTTGATGATACCCACTCTTAAGATGAAATTTTGAGAACACACAAGATCCATGCAACTCATCTAACATATCATCTAAACGAGGGATGGGGTGTCGATACTTTACCGTTATGTTGTTGATGGCTCGGCAATCAATACACATCCTCCATATTCCATCCTTCTTAGGAACTATAATTACCGGAACTGCGCAAGGACTCATGCTTTCTCTCACGTACCCTTTCTCCATCAACTCTTCAACTTGCCTTTGGAGTTCCTTTGTTTCCTCCGGGTTGCTCCTATAGGCGGGTCGGTTTGGAATGGAAGCACCGGGAACAAAGTCAATTTGGTGTTCTATTCCCCGGATAGGGGGTAAGCCATGTGGTACCTCCTCAAGAAACACATCCTCGAACTCCTGCAAAATAGAAACAACAACACTAGGCAATGAAGGGTCAGGTTGGTTAGTGTTTAAGGGCCTCCTTGTACATAAGTACAATCATCGGCCGTTTTGCAAGAAAAACTCGCTTAACCTCACTTGTTTTTGCATAGAAATTTCTTTTTCCCTCTAATTTTCCCTTTTTGGCTAAATTCATCTCTCTCTTTTCTCTCTCACTAGATTCAGCCTTGCTCTCTTGTTTCTCACCACTACTCATCTCTTCACTCACTCTCTTGTGATCACTCAAATTCTTTTGATCTCTCATTTTCTTTTGATCACTTAGTTTTTGCATCATCACTTGATCATCATAAACCTGTTTCAGTGTCATTGGAGCTAGAGTGATGGTTCGTTGTTGGAAAGTGAAGGAGTGCTTGTTGGTGAAGCCATCATGTTGCACACGTCTATCAAATTGCCAAGGCCGTCCTAAAAGGAGATGTCCCGCTTGCATGGGTACCACATCACACAACACTTCATCCTCATATTTTTCAATCCGAAATGGCACCACAACTTGCTTAGTAACCCGTACTTCACCACTATCATTCAGCCATTGCAACTTGTATCGATGAGGGTGCTTGAGTGTTGGGAGCCCTAGGTTCTCAACCATGGAAGAACTAGCAACGTTAGTGCAACTACCACCATCAATAATAACACTACATACCTTGTCCATCACATGACAACGAGTGTAAAAGATGTTCTCCCGTTGCACTTCTTCTTCCTTCACCGTAGTGTGCAAGTTTAAGGCTCTCCGAACAACTAATCCAAGCATCTCACCATGCTCGGCCCCAAACTCCTCTTCTCCCAAAAGATCATCCTCCAATGGTGGAATTTCATCTAGCTCACCACGTCTTCAGAATCTATTGCCCCATTCTCCCGAATCACCATAACCCGCTTGTTCGGGCATTGGCTAGCAATGTGGCCTCTTCCTTGACATTTGAAACATTTAATTTCACTAGAACGAGACAAAGTTGTGGGTATCTTACTTTGAGAAGCCGTGGAAGTAGTGGTTGAATTTTGCTCAGTTTTGGCCATGGGGTTGAAGTTACTTTCATTTTTCCTTGGATAATTCGGCCTCCATGGTGTTACGCTAGGATTTTGTGGGGTGGGTCTCGGACGTGCACTTGTACTGCCCTTCTTCAGTTGCCTCTCAACCTTCATTGCCATATGCACCAAGTCTTCCAACTCCACATAGTGATGTAGCTCAACCGTCTTGGCAATCTCCCTATTCAACCCATTCAAAAAACTTGCCATTGTTGCCTCCCGATCCTCCTCTACATTGGCCCGAATCATAGCCATCTCCATCTCTTTATAATATTCATCAACACTTTCGTAACCTTGTCAAAGACCTTGAAGCCTAAGGTATAGATCCCGGTAGTAATGAGATGGTACAAAACGACGCCTCATCACCCTCTTCATGTCATCCCAAGTCTCGATAGGCAAATCTCCATTTCACCTCCTATTGACGCACAACTGATCCCACCACACAATAGCATAATCAGTAAACTCAATAGCGGCAAGTTTTACCTTCTTCATTTCGGAGTAGTTGTGAAAATCGAAAACCAACTCCATCCTCTTCTCCCATTCAAGGTATGCTTCGGGATCACTCTTTCTTTGAAATGCAGGAATCCTCATCTTGATACTACCCAAGTTGTTGTCTACCCGATTCCGAGCGTCACTATCCCGACCATATCCCCTAGGGCTGCCCGTTAACATCCTATCAAAGTCTTCATCGAACTTTTCCACTTCAAACGCCCCCACACCTTCAACTCCCCGTTCGGGCACCCTATTCCTCCTTGGGAGGTTTGGAACAACCGGTGGCTGTCCTCGTTGTGCTCCCTCTTCAACTCTATCCAACCTCTCATGTATTTGCTCAAGTTCCGCCCTCATCATCCTTCTCATTTCCACAATTATATCTTGCACTTGCAAATTCGGAATAGTTGGAGGGGTACTCTCCTCGCTTGTGTTTCTCTCCCGAATTTGAGACATGATGGAAAAACCTGCAAAGCAATGTTAGATAAAAAAATTACCCTCACCACAAAACTCACGTAGTTCACTCCAAGAAATAACTCACTCAAATTCACTCGTGTATCACTCAATTCAATTTGGCTTTTACCCTCAAATGATCTCACCTCGATGCCTTTTTCCACTCGTTTTCTTCTTTGTGTTCTTTCAAAACTAATTAAAAACTATTATCAAAGGGTTCAAACCGAAACAAACCAAAATGGATCGAAGATTTGTTTTCTTGGAAATGGGCTGAAATTTTGGCAATTCAAGAAATGGGCTAGATTTTTTTGGCAATTCAAGAAGGGCAATTCAAACAGAAACAAATCAGGAAATTTTGGTAACTCAAGATTGGCAATTCAAATCGAATCAAATCAAGAAATTTTGGCAATTGAAGAATGGCAACTCAAGATTGGCAATTCAAATCTAACCAAATCAAGAAATTTTGGCAATTCAAGAATATCAAATCAAATCGAACCAAATCAAGAATTTTTTTTTATTCTTCTTTCCTTTTTTCTACTCTCTTTTTTTTTCGTTTTTCTTTTTCCTTCTTCTTTTTTTTCGTGTTTTTTTTTCAGAAACTCAGTTCTTCAATTTCCACAAACTCAAATCTTCACAAACTATTTTGTAATTTCGGAATCAATAAATGGGAACTCATAAAAGAAAGAAATCCCTCTCTCAAAGCAAGAACAAAACCCAGCAAGACTAGACAATTACAAAAGACTCTAGTTCACATATTAAACTCAAAAACAAATGACAACCAAATCTTCATCAATCTTATGGAAACCAAATCTTCATCAAGTGTCTAAGTGGAATCGGCTTGGATGAGTAGGACTAGCTTTTGTTCACCATCAGTAGTGATCACGCTTTCTTCATGTTGTAGAATTCTGCATACCAAGTTGCTAAGCTCCTCTTTAAATCTTCTAGCTCAAGCCCTCGTCACTGGTCCTGTTGGGACTTAAATTGGATCCTTAGCCTTGATGTCCACATCAATTAGGGGTTTCATTGAATACATAAAGATAGAAGTTATTAAGAAAAGGAAACATAGGATTCTTGTTTTGACGGAAAGATATGAGACTTTACTAAAGAAAAGGAAAAGATTATGGTTTTGAAAGATAGGGTTAGTGTTTTGATTGAAAACAAAACGAGACATTCCGAAAATAAAAAAAAAGCATTAGGGTTCTGATTTAAAGCAAAAGATAAGGCTTTTGATTCAATTATAGTCGGCATTACGAAAAGAAAAACATACGATCAAGGTTTTGATTAAAGAAAGGTGACACTACCATAATAAAACTTATGATTAGTGTTTTGATTCAAACATAGTTGGTATGCCAAATGGAAAAGAAAGGGCTTGGGGTCTTGGTTCAAAATATGAGTCATTTTAAAATGACAACAAAGACTACGGTTTTCATTCAAAACTGAAAATTAGAAGAAATTACTATAAGAAAACATAAGATAAGGGTTTTGGTTAAATATATACAAATTGAAGTAATTAAGAAAAGGAAACGTAGGATTCTGGTTTTGACTGAAAGATAGGATACTTTACGAAAGAAAAAGAAAAAAAATTATGGTTTTGAAAGATAGGGTTAGTGTTTTGATAAAAAACAAAACGAGACATTCCGAAAATAAAACAAAGCATTAGGGTTTTGATTGAAACCATAAGGTTAGGATTTTGATTCAAGTATAGTGGACGTTACGAAAAGAAAACATATGATCGACGTTTTATTAAAGAAAGGTGACACTACCACAAGAAAACTTTTTATTAGGTTTTTGATTCAAAAATAGCAGGTATTCTGAAAGGAAAAGCAAAGCTTTTGGGTCTTGGTTCGAAAATACGAGTTATTTTAAAATGATAACAAAGACTAGGGTTTTCATTTAAAACTGAAAATTAGGAGATTATTAGAAAATATAAGATTAGGGTTTTGATTGAATACATAAAGATAGAAGTTATTAAGAAAAGAAAACATAAGATTCTTGTTTTGACCGAAAGATACGAGACTTTACTAAAGAAAAGGAAAATATTATGGTTTTGAAAGATAGGATTAGTGTTTTGATTGAAAACAAAATGAGACATTCCGAAAATAAAAAAAAAACATTAGGGTTTTGATTTAAAGCAGAAGATTAGGCTTTTGATTCAAATATAATCGGCGTTACGAAAAGAAAACATATGATCAAAGTTTTGATTAAAGAAAGGTGACACTACCATAAAAAAACTTATGATTTGTGTTTTGATTCAAAAATAGTAGGTATGCCGAATGGAAAAGAAAGGGTTTGGGGTGTTGGTTCAAAATACGAGTCATTTTAAAATGACAACAAAGACTACGGTTTTCATTCAAAACTGAAAATTAGGAGAAATTAGAATAAGAAAATATAAGATAAGGGTTTTGATTAAATACATATAGATAGAAGTTATTAAGAAAAGGAAACGTAGGATTCTTGATTTGACCGAAAGATAGGAGACTTTACGAAAGAACAAGAAAAAAAAATTATTGTTTTGGAAGATAGGGTTAGTGTTTTGATAAAAAACAAAACGAGACATTCCGAAAATAAAACAAAGCATTAAGGTTTTGATTGAAAGCATAAGATTAGGCTTCTGATTCAAATAAAGTAGGCGTTACGTAAAGAACACATATGATCGAGGTTTTATTAAAGAAAGGTGACGCTCCCATAAGAAAACTTTTTATTAGGGTTTTGATTCAAAAATAGTAGCTATTCTGAAAGGAAAAGTAAGGCTTTTGGGTCTTAGTTCAAAAATACGAGTCATTTTAAAATGATAACAAAGATTAGGGTTTTCATTTAAAACTGAAAATTAGGAGATTATTAGAAAACATAAGATTAGGGTTTTGATTGAATACACAAAGATAGAAGTTATTAAGAAAAGAAAACATGGGATTCTTGTTTTGACCGAAAGGTACGAGACTTTACTAAAGAAAAGGAAAAGATTATGGTTTTGAAAGATATTGTTAGTGTTTTGATTGAAAACAAAACGAGACATTCCGAAAATAAAAAAAAAGCATTAGTGTTTTTGATTTAAAGCAGAAGATTAGGTTTTTGATTTAAATATAGTCGGCGTTACGAAAAAAGAACATATGATAAAGGTTTTAATTAAAAAAAGGTGACACTAACATAAGAAAACTTATGATAATTGTTTTGATTCAAAAATAGTATTTATGCCGAATGGAAAAGAAAGGGTTTGGCGTCTTGGTTTAAAATACGAGTCATTTTAAAATGACAACAAATACTACAGTTTTTATTCAAAACTGAAAATTATGAGAAATTACTATAACGAAACATAAAATAAGGGTTTTGGTTAAATACATACAAATAGAAGTAATTAAGAAAAAAGGAAACATAGGATTCTTGTTTTGACTGAAAGATAGTAGACTTTACGAAAGAAAAAAGAAAAAAATTATGGTTTTGAAAGATAGGGTTAGTGTTTTAATAAAAAACAAAATAAGATATTCCGAAAATAAAACAAAACATTAGGGTTTTGATTGAAAGCATAGGATTAGGCTTTTGAGTCAAGTATAGTGGCGTTACGAAAAGAAAGCATATGATCGACGTTTTATTAAAGAAAGGTGACACTACCATAACAAAACTTTTTATTAGGGTTTTGATTCAAAAATAGTAGGTATTCTGAAAGCAAAAGTAAGGCTTTTTGGTCTTGGTTCAAAAATACGAGTAATTTTAAAATGATAAGAAAGACTAGGGCTTTCATTTAAAACTGAAAATTAATAGATTATTAGAAAACATAAGATTAGGGTTTTGATTGAATACATAAAGATAGAAGTTATTAAGAAAAGGAAACATAGGATTCTTGTTTTGACCGAAAGAAACGAGACTTTACTAAAGAAAAGGAAAAGATTATGGTTTGAAAGATTAGGTTAATGTTTTGATCGAAAACGAAACAAGACATTCCGAAAACAAAAAAAAAAACAAGCATTAGTGTTTTTGATTTAAAGCAGAAGATTAGGCTTTTGATTCAAATATAGCCGGTGTTACGAAAAGAAAACATATGATCAAGGTTTTAATTAAAGAATGGTGACACTACCATAAGAAAACTTATGATTAGTGTTTTGATTCAAAAATAGTAGGTATGCCGAATGGAAAAGAAAGGGTTTGGGGTCTTGGTTGAAAATACGAGTCATTTTAAAATGACAACAAAGACTACGGTTTTTATTCAAAACTGAAAATTAGGAGAAATTACTATAAGAAAACATAAGATATGGGTTTTGATTAAATACATACAAATAGAAGTAATTAAGAAAAGGAACATAGGATTCTTATTTTGACTGAAAGATAGTAGACTTTACGAAAGAAAAAAGAAAAAAAATTATGGTTTTGAAAGATAGGGTTAGCGTTTTGACAAAAAACAAAACGAGACATTCCGAAAATAAAAGAAAGCATTAGGGTTTTTATTGAAAGCATAAGATTAGGCTTTTGATTCAAGTATAGTGGGCGTTACGAAAGTAAAGCATATGATCGACGTTTTATTAAAGAAAGGTGACACTACCATAAAAAAACTTTTTATTAGTGTTTTTATTCAAAAATAGTAGGTATTCTGAAAGGAAAAGTAAAGCTTTTGGGTCTTGGTTCAAAAATACGGGTCATTTTAAAATGATAAGAAAAAGGTTTTCATTTTAAGCTGAAAATTAGGAGATATTACTATTAGAAAACATAAGATTAGTGTTCGATTAAAAACATACAGATAGAAGTTATTTAGAAAAGGAAATATAGAATTCTTGTTTTGACCGAAAGATAGGAGGCTTTACCAAAGAAAAGGAAAAGATTATGCTTTTGAAAGGTAGAGTTAGTGTTTTAATTAAAAACAAAATGAGACATTCCTAAAATAAAACAAAACATTAGGGTTTTCATGGAAAGCAGAAGATTAGGCTTTTGATTCAATTATAGTCGGCGTTACGAAAAGGAAACTTATAATCAAGGTTTTGATTATAGAAAGGCGACACTACCATAAAAAAACTTATGATTAGTGTTTTGATTCAAAAATAGTAGGTATGCCGAATGGAAAAAAAGGGTTTGGGTTCTTTGTTCAAAATACGAGTCATTTTAAAATGACGACAAAGACTACGGTTTTCATTCAAAACTGAAAATTATGAGAAATTACTATAAGAAAATATATGATAATGGTTTTGATTAAATACATACAGATAGAAGTTATTAAGAAAAGGACACGTACGATTCTTGTTTTGACCGAAAGATAGGAGACTTTACGAAAGAACAAGAAAAAAAATTATGGTTTTGGAAGATAGGCTTAGTGTTTTTATAAAAGACAAAACGAGACATTCCGAAAATAAAACAAAGCATTAGCGTTTTGATTGAAAGTATAAGATTAGGCTTTTGATTCAAGTATAGTGTGCGTTACGAAAAGAAAACATATGACCGACGTTTTATTAAAGAAAGATGACTCTACCATAAGAAAACTTTTTATTAGTGTTTTGATTCAAAAATAGTAGGTATTCTGAAAGGAAAAGTAAAGCTTTTGGATCTTGGTTCGAAAATACGAGTCATTTTAAAATGATAACAAAGACTAGTGTTTTCATTTAAAATTGAAAATTAGGAGATTATTAGAAAACATAAGATTAGGGTTTTGATTGAATACACAAAGATAGAAGTTATTAAGAAAAGAAAACATGGGATTCTTGTTTTGACCGAAAGGTATGAGACTTTACTAAAGAAAAGGAAAAGATTATGGTTTTGAAAGATAGGTTTAGTGTTTTGATTGAAAACGAAACGAGACATTCCAAAAATAAAAAAAACAAGCATTAGAGTTTTTGATGGAAAGCAGAAGATTAGGCTTTTGATTCAAATATAGTCGGCGTTACGAAAAGAAAACATATGATCAAGGTTTTAATTAATGAAAGGTGACACTACCATAAGAAAACTTATGATTAGTGTTTTGATTCAAAAATAGTTGGTATGCCGAATGGAAAAGAAAGGGTTTGGTGTTCTTGGTTTAAAATACGAGTCATTTTAAAATGACAACAAAGACTACGGTTTTTATTCAAAACTGAAAATTAGGAGAAATTACTATAAGAAAAACATAAAATAAGGGTTTTGATTAAATACATACAAATAGAAGTAATTAAGAAAAGAAAACATATGATTCTTATTTTGATTGAAAGATAGTAGACTTTATGAAAGAAAAAAGAAAAAAGAAAAAAATTATGGTTTTGAAAGATAGGGTTAGTGTTTTAATAAAAAACAAAATAAGATATTCCGAAAATAAAACAAAACATTAGGGTTTTGATTGAAAGCATAAGATTAGGCTTTTGATTCAAGTATAGTGGCGTTACGAAAAGAAAGCATATGATCGACGTTTTATTAAAGAAAGGTGACACTACCATAAGAAAAACTTTTTATTAGGGTTTTTATTTAAAAATAGCTGGTATTCTGAAAGGAAAAGTAAATCTTTTGGGTCTTGGTTCAAAAATACGTGTCATTTTAAAATGATGACAAAGAGGTTTTCATTTAAAACTGAAAAATTAGGAGATATTACTATTAGAAAACATAAGATTAGGGTTTGACTAAATACATACATATAGAAGTTATTTAGAAAAGGAAATATAGGATTCTTGTTTTGACCGAAAGTTACGAGACTTTACTAAACAAAAGGAAAAGATTATGGTATTGAAAGATAGGATTAGTGTTTTGATTGAAAACAAAACGAGACATTTCGAAAAAAAAAAAAAAAAAGCATTAGGGTTCTGATTTAAAGCAGAAGATTAGGCTTTTGATTAAATTATAGTCGGCGTTACGAAAAGAAAACATATAACCAAGGTTTATATTATAGAAATGCGACACTAACATAAAAAAACTTATGATTTGTGTTTTGATTCAAAAATAGTAGGTATGCCAAATGGAAAAGAAAGGGTTTGGTGTCTTGGTTCAAAATACGAGTCATTTTAAAATGACAACAAAGACTACGGTTTTCATTCAAAACTGAAAATTAGGAGAAATTACTATAAGAATATATAAGATAAAGGTTTTGATTAAATACATACAGATAGAAGTTATTAAGAAAAGGAAACGTAGGATTCTTGTTTTGATCGAAAGATAGGAGACTTTACGAAAGAACAAGAAAAAAATTATGGTTTTGGAAGATAGGGTCAGTGTTTTGATAAAAAACAGAATGAGACATTCCGAAAAAAAATCAAAGCATTGGGGTTCTGATTGAAAGCATAAGATTAGGCTTTTGATTCAAGTATAGTGGGCATTCCGAAGAGAAAACATATCATCGACGTTTTATTAAAGAAAGGTGACACTACCATAACAAAACTTTTTATTAGGGTTTTGATTCAAAAATAGTAGCTATTCTGAAAGCAAAAGTAAGGCTTTTTGGTCTTGGTTCAAAAATACGAGTAATTTTAAAATGATAAGAAAGACTAGGGCTTTCATTTAAAACTGAAAATTAATAGATTATTAGAAAACATAAGATTAGGGTTTTGATTGAATACATAAAGATAGAAGTTATTAAGAAAAGGAAACATAGGATTCTTGTTTTGACGGAAAGAAACGAGACTTTACTAAAGAAAAGGAAAAGATTATGGTTTGAAAGATAGGGTTAATGTTTTGATCGAAAACGAAACAAGGCATTCCGAAAATAAAAAAAAAACAAGAATTAGTGTTTTTGATTTAAAGCAGAAGATTAGGCTTTTGATTCAAATATAGCCGGCGTTACGAAAAGAAAACATATGATCAAGGTTTTAATTAAAGAATGGTGACACTACCATAAGAAAACTTATGATTAGTGTTTTGATTCAAAAATAGTAGGTATGCCGAATGGAAAAGAAAGGGTTTGGGGTCTTGGTTCAAAATACGAGTTATTTTAAAATGACAACAAAGACTACGGTTTTTATTCAAAACTGAAAATTAGGAGAAATTACTATAAGAAAACATAAGATAAGTGTTTTGATTAAATACATACAAATAGAAGTAATTAAGAAAAGGAAACATAGGATTCTTATTTTGACTGAAAGATAGTAGACTTTACGAAAGAAAAAAAGAAAAAAAATTATGGTTTTGAAAGATAGGGTTAGCGTTTTGACAAAAAACAAAACGAGACATTCCGAAAATAAAAGAAAGCATTAGGGTTTTTATTGAAAGCATAAGATTAGGCTTTTGATTCAAGTATAGTGGGCGTTACGAAAGTAAAGCATATGATCGAAGTTTTATTAAAGAAAGGTGACACTACCATTAAAGAAAGCATTAGGGTTTTTATTAAAAGAAACGAGACTTTACTAAAAAAAAAAACAAGCATTAGTGTTTTTGATTTAAAGCAGAAGATTAGGCTTTTGATTCAAATATAGCCGGCGTTACGAAAAGAAAACATATGATCAAGGTTTTAATTAAAGAATGGTGACACTACCATAAGAAAACTTATGATTAGTGTTTTGATTCAAAAATAGTAGGTATGCCGAATGGAAAAGAAAGGGTTTGGGGTCTTGGTTCAAAATACGAGTCATTTTAAAATGACAACAAAGACTACGGTTTTTATTCAAAACTGAAAATTAGGAGAAATTACTATAACAAAACATAAGATAAGGGTTTTGATTAAATACATACAAATAGAAGTAATTAAGAAAAGGAAACACAGGATTCTAATTTTGACTGAAAGATAGTAGACTTTACGAAAGAAAAAAGAAAAAAAATTATGGTTTTGAAAGATAGGGTTAGCGTTTTGACAAAAAACAAAACGAGACATTCCGAAAATAAAAGAAAGCATTAGGGTTTTTATTGAAAGCATAAGATTAGGCTTTTGATTCAAGTATAGTGGGCGTTACGAAAGTAAAGCATATGATCGACGTTTTATTAAAGAATGGTGACACTACCATAAAAAAACATTTTATTAGGGTTTTGATTCAAAAATAGTAGGTATTCTGAAAGGAAAAGTAAAGCTTTTGGGTCTTGGTTCAAAAATACGTGTCATTTTAAAATGATAAGAAAAAGGTTTTCATTTTAAGCTGAAAATTAAGAGATATTACTATTAGAAAACATAAGATTAGTGTTTGATTAAATACATACAGATAGAAGTTATTTAGAAAAGGAAATATAGAATTCTTGTTTTGACCGAAAGATAGGAGGCTTTACCAAAGAAAAGGAAAAGATTATGCTTTTGAAAGGTAGAGTTAGTGTTTTAATTAAAAACAAAATGAGACATTCCTAAAATAAAACAAAACATTAGGGTTTTGATGGAAAGCAGAAGATTAGGCTTTTGATTCAATTATAGTCGGCGTTACGAAAAGAAAACTTATAATCAAGGTTTTGATTATAGAAAGGCGACACTACCATAAAAAAACTTATGATTAGTGTTTTAATTCAAAAATAGTAGGTATGCCGAATGGAAAAAAAGGGTTTGGGTTCTTGGTTCAAAATACGAGTCATTTTAAAATGACGACAAAGACTACGGTTTTCATTCAAAACTGAAAATTATGAGAAATTACTATAAGAAAATATACGATAATGGTTTTGATTAAATACATACAGATAGAAGTTATTAAGAAAAGGACACGTGCGATTCTTGTTTTGACCGAAAGATAGGAGACTTTAAGAAAGAACAAGAAAAAAAATTATGTTTTTGGAAGATAGGCTTAGTGTTTTTATAAAAGGCAAAGCGAGACATTCCGAAAATAAAACAAAGCACTAGCGTTTTGATTGAAAGTATAAGATTAGGCTTTTGATTCAAGTATAGTGTGCGTTACGAAAAGAAACATATGACCGACGTTTTATTAAAGAAAGGTGACTCTACCATAAGAAAACTTTTTATTAGTGTTTTGATTCAAAAATAGTAGGTATTCTGAAAGGAAAAGTAAAGCTTTTGGGTCTTGGTTCGAAAATACGAGTCATTTTAAAATGATAACAAAGACAAGTGTTTTCATTTAAAATTGAAAATTAGGAGATTATTAGAAAACATAATATTAGGGTTTCGATTGAATACACAAAGATAGAAGTTATTAAGAAAAGAAAACATGGGATTCTTGTTTTGAGCGAAAGGTACGAGACTTTACTAAAGAAAAGAAAAAGATTATGGTTTTGAAAGATAGGGTTAGTGTTTTGATTGAAAACGAAACTCGATATTCCAAAAATAAAAAAAACAAGCATTAGAGTTTTTGATTTAAAGCAGAAGATTAGACTTTTGATTCAAATATAGTCGGCGTTACGAAAAGAAAACATATGATCAAGGTTTTAATTAATGAAAGGTGACACTACCATAAGAAAACTTATGATTAGTGTTTTGATTCAAAAATAGTTGGTATGCCGAATGGAAAAGAAAGGGTTTGGTGTTCTTGGTTTAAAATACGAGTCACTTTAAAATGACAACAAAGACTACGGTTTTTATTCAAAACTGAAAATTAGGAGAAATTACTATAAGAAAAACATAAAATAAGGGTTTTGATTAAATACATACAAATAGAAGTAATTAAGAAAAGGAAACATATGATTCTTATTTTGACTGAAAGATAGTAGACTTTATGAAAGAAAAAAGAAAAAAAATTATGGTTTTGAAAGATAGGGTTAGTATTTTGATAAAAAACAAAACGAGACATTCCGAAAATAAAACAAACCATTAGGGTTTTCATTGAAAGCATAAAATTAGGCTTTTAATTCAAGTATAGTGGGCATTACGAAAGTAAAGCATATGATCGACGTTTTATTAAAGAAAGGTGACACTACCATAAAAAAACTTTTTATTAGGGTTTTGATTCAAAAATAGCAGTTATTCTGAAAGGAAAAATAAAGCTTTTGGGTCTTGGTTCAAAAATACGAGTCATTTTAAAATGATAACAAAGAGTTTTTCATTTTAAATTGAAAATTAGGAGATATTACTATTAGAAAACATAAGATTAGGGTTTTGATTAAATACATACAGATAGAAGTTATTTAGAAAAAGGAAATATAGGATTCTTGTTTTGACCGAAAGATAGGAGGCTTTACCAAAGAAAAGGAAAAGATTATGCTTTTGAAAGGTAGAGTTAGTGTTTTGATTAAAAACAAAATGAGACATTCCAAAAATAAAACAAAGCATTAAGGTTTTGATGGAAAGCAGAAGATTAGGCTTTTGATTCAATTATAGTCGGCGTTACGAAAAGAAAACATATAATCAAGGTTTTGATTAAAGAAATGTGACACTACTATAAAAAACTTATGATTAGTGTTTTGATTCAAAAATAGTAGATATGCCGAATGGAAAAGAATGGGTTTGGGGTGTTTGTTCAAAATACGAGTCATTTTAAAATGACAACAAAGACTACGGTTTTCATTCAAAACTGAAAATTAGGATAAATTATTATAAGGAAAAATATAATATAAGGGTTTTGATTAAATACATACAGATAGAAGTTACTAAGAAAAAGAAACGTAGGATTCTTGTTTTGACCGAAAGATAGGAAAATTTACGAAATAACAAGAAAAAAAATTATGGTTTTGGAAGATAGGGTTAGTGTTTTGATAAAAAACAAAACGAGACATTCCAAAAATAAAACAAAGCATTAGGGTTTTGATTGAAAGCGTAAGATTAGGCTTTTGATTCAAGTATAGTGGGCGTTACGAAAAGAAAACATATGATCGACGTTTTATTAAAAAAAGGTGACACTACCACAAGAAAACTTTTTATTAGGGTTTTGATTTAAAAAATAGTAATTATTCTAAAGGAAAAGTAAAGCTTTTGGGACTTGGTTCAAAAATACGTCTCATTGTAAAATGATAACAAATACTTGGGTTTTCATTTAAAACTGAAAATTAGGAGATATTACTATTAGAAAACATAAGATTAGGGTCTTGATTAAATACATACAGATAGAAGTTATTTAGAAAAGGAAATATAGGATTCTTGTTTTGACTTTAAGATAGGAGGATTTACCAAAATAAAACAAAGCATTAGGGTTTTGATGGAAAGCAGAAGATTAGGCTTTTGATTCAATTATAATCGGTGTTACGAAAAAAAAACATATAATCAAGGTTTTGATTAAAGAAAGGCGACACTACCATAAAAAACTTATGATTATTGTTTTGATTCAAAAATAGTAGGTATGCCGAATGCAAAAGAATGGGTTTGGGGTCGTGGTTCAAAATACGAGTCATTTTAAAATGACAACAAAGACTACGGTTTTCATTCAAAACCGAAAATTAGGAGAAATTATTATAAGAAAATATAAGATAAGGGTTTTGATCAAATACATACAGATAGAAGTTATTAAGAAAAGGAAACATAGGATTCTTGTTTGACCGAAAGATACTAGACTTTACGAAAGAACAAGAAAAAAAGTTATGGTTTTGGGAGATAGGGTTAGTGTTTTGATAAAAAACAAAATGAGGCATTCCGAAAATAAAACAAAGCATTAATTTTTTGATTGAAAGCATAAGATTAGCTTTTGATTCAAATATAGTGGGTGTTACGAAAATAAAACATTTGATAGACGTTTTATTAAAAAAGGTAACACTACCATAAGAAAACTTTTTATTTGGGTTTTGATTAAAAAATAGTAGTTATTCTGAAGGGAAAGTAAAGGTTTTGGCTCTTGGTTCAAAAATACGTGTCATTTTAAAATGATAACAAAGACTAGGGTTTTCATTTAAAACTGAAAATTAGGAGATATTACTATTAGAAAACATAAGATTAGGGTTTTGATTAAATACATACAGATAGAAGTTATTTAGAAAAGGAAATATAGGATTCTTGTTTTGACCGAAAGATAGGAGGCTTTACCAAAGAAAAGGAAAAGATTATGGTTTTGAAAGGTAGAGTTAGTGTTTTGATTAAAAACAAAATGAGACATTCCGAAAATAAAACAAAGCATTAGAGTTTTGATGGAAAGCAGAAGATTAGGCTTTTGATTTAATTATAATCGGCGTTACGAAAAGAAAACATATAATCAAAGTTTTGATTAAAGAAATGCGACACTACCATAAAAAAAAATTTTGATTAGTGTTTTGATTCAAAAATAGTAGTTATGCCGAATCGAAAAGAAAGAGTTTGGAGTCTTGGTTCAAAATACGAGTCATTTTAAAATTACAACAAAAACTGCGGTTTTCATTCAAAACTGAAAATTAGGAAAAATTACTATAAGAAAATATAAGATGTGGGTTTTGATTAAATAAATATAGATAGAAGTTATTTAGAAAAGGAACGTAGGATTCTTGTTTTGACCTAAAGATAGGAGACTTTACGAAAGAACAAGAAAAAAAATTATGGTTTTGGAAGATAGGGTTAGTGTTTTGATAAAAAACAAAACGAGAGATTCCGAAAATAAAACAAAGCATTAGGGTTTTGATTGAAAGCATAAGATTAGGCTTTTGATTCAAGTATAGTGGGCGTTAAGAAAAGTAAACATATGATCGATGTTTTTATTAAAGAAAGGTGGCAGTACCATAAGAAGGGATGGAAAAGAAAAGGAAAAGATTATTGTTTTGAAAGGTAGGGTTAGTGTTTTGATTAAAAACAAAACAAGACATTCTGATACGAACCTCGCCAACGATTGTGACGAAACCCGAAACAAATTTGGCATAAAGAAGAAAAGATAAAGGATTCAAGAAGAAGGGATGGAAAACCTCGACCCAATGCTTAGCGAAGCACGAACCTCGGTAAGGGGATGACACCACAAAAGGAGATGAAAATCCAATTGATAAGTCGGCTTGAACGCCACAAAGAAAACCCTTGATAAGTTCTTAAAAAGTCTCTTCAAGAAAACAAGAAGAAAACCTCACAAATACTTATAGATCAAAGTTGTGTTTCATGGCTGCTACAAGGGGCTATATATATAGCCTAAAACCCTAGAAAACTTCTAAGAAGTGAAAGTTCAAAACTACCCTTAAAGATAAAATAAACAAACAACCAACTAAAGAGCAACTTCGGCCAAAGGCCCACAAAACCCAGCAAGACTAGACAATTACAAAAGACTCTAGTTCACATATTAAACTCAAAAACAAATGTCAAGCAAATCTTCATCAAGTGTCTAAGTGGAATCGGCTTGGATGAGTAGGACTAGCTTTTGTTCACCATTAGTAGTGATCACGCTTTCTTCTTGTTGTAGAATTCTCCATGCCAAGTTGCTAAGCTCCTCTTTAAATCTTCTAGCTCGAGCCCTCGTCACTGGTCCTGTTGGGACTTGAATTGGATCCTTAGCCTTGATGTCCACATCAATTAGGGTTTTGATTGAATACATAAAGATAGAAGTTATTAACAAAAGGAAACATAGGATTCTTGTTATGACCGAAAGATACGAGACTTTACTAAAGAAAAGGAAAAGATTATGGTTTTGAAAGATAGGGTTAGTGTTTTGATTAAAAACAAAAGCTAGACATTCCGAAAATTAAACAAAGCATTAGGGTTTTGATTGAAAGTATAAGATTAGACTTTGGATTCAAGTATAGTAGGCGTTACGAAAATAAAACATATGATCATGTTTTTGATTAAAGAAAGGTGACACTACCATAAGAAAACTTAGGATTAGAGTTTTGATTCAAATATAGTTGGTATTCCGAAAGAAAAAGTAAGGGTTTGGGTTCTTGGTTCAAAAATACGAGTCATTTTAAAATGACAACAAAGACGAGGGTATTTATTCAAAACTGAAAATTAGGAGATATTACTATAAGAAAACATAAGATTAGGGTTTTGATAAAATACATACATATAGAAGTTATGAAGAAAAGGAAACATAGGATTCTTGTTTTGAACAAAAGATAAGATACTTTTCGAAAGAAAAATAAAATATTATGGTTTTGAAAGATAGGGTCAGTGTTTTGATTTAAAGCAAAACGAGACATTTTGAAAATAAAACAAAGCATTAGGGTTTTGATTGAAAGCATAAGATTAGGCTTTTGATTCAAATATAGTTGGCGTTACGAAAAGAAAGCATATGATTGACGTTTTTATTAAAGAAAGGTGACACAACCATAAGAAAACTTAGGATTAGGGTTTTGATTCAAAAATAGTAGGTATTCCGAAGGAAAAAGAAAGGGTTTGGGGTCTTGGTTTAAAAATACGAGTAATTTTAAAATGAAAACAAGGACGAGGGTTTTTATTCAAAACTAGAAATTAGGAGATATTACTATAACAAAACATAAGAATAGGTTTTTGATAAAATACATACATATAGAAGTTATGAAGAAAAGGAAACATAGTATTATTGTTTTGACCGAAAGATTGGAGACTTTACGAAAGAAAAGGAAAAGATTATGGTTTTGATAGATAGGGTTAGTATTTTGATAAAAAATAAAAGCTAGACATTCCGAAAATTAAACAAAGCTATGGGTTTTGATTGAAAGTATAAGATTAGACTTTGGATTCAAGTATAGTAGGCAATACGAAAAAAAAAATATGATCAAGCTTTTGATTGAAGAAAGGTGACACTGGCATAAGAAAAATTAGGATTAGGGTTTTGGTTAAAAAATAGTAGGTATTCTGAAAGGAAAAGAAAGGCTTTGTTTTTTTGGTTCAGAAATACGTGTCATTTTTATATGACAACAAAGACAAGGGTTTTCATTCAGAACTGAAAATTAGGAGATATTACTATTAGAAAACATAAGATTAGGGTTTTGAAAGATAGGGTTAGTGTCTTGATTAAAAAAAAATGAGACATTACGAAAATAAAACAAATTATTAGTGTTTTGATTGAAAGCAGAAGATTAAGCTATTGATTCAAGTATAGTAGGCGTTATGAAAAGAAAACATATTATCAAGGTTTTGATTAAAGAAAGGTGACACTACCATAAGACAACTTAGGATTAGTGTTTTGATTCAAAAATAGTAGGTATTACGAAAGTAAAAAAAAGGGTTGGGTTCTTGGTTAAAAAATATAAGTCATTTTAAAATGACAACAAAGACTACAATTTTCATTCAAAACTGAAAATTAGGAGAAATTATTATAAGAAAACACAAGATTAGGGTTTTGATGAAATACATACAGATAGAAGTTATTAAGAAAAGGAAACATAGGATTCTAGTTTTGACCGAAAGATATGAGACTTTACAAAAGAAAAAGAAAAGATTATGGTTTTGAATGATAGGGTTAGTGTTTTGATAAAAAAACAAAACGAGACATTCCGAAAGTAAAACAAAGCATTAGGGTTTTGATTGAATGCATAAGATTAGAATTTTGACTCAAGTATAGTGGGCGTTACAAAAAGAAAACATATGATCGAGCTTTTTATTAAAGAAAGGTGACACTACCATAGGAAAACTTAAGATTAGGGTTTAGATTAAAAAATAATAGGTATTCCGAAAGGAAAAGAATGGCTTTGGTTTCTTGGTTCAAAAATACAAGTCATTTTAAAATGATAAAAAAGACTAGGTTTTTCATTCAAAACTGAAAATTAGGAGATATTACTATTAGAAAATATAAGATTAGAGTTTTGATTAAATACGTACAGATAGAAGTTATTAAGAAAAGAAATAATACGATTTTTGTTTGGACTGAAAAGTAAGATACTTTATGAAAGAAAAGGAAAAGATTATGGTTTTGAAAGATAGGGTTAGTGTTTTGATTAAAAACAAAATGAGACATTTCGAAAATAAAACAAAGTATTAGTGTTTTGTTTGAAAGCAGAAGATTAGGCTTTTGTTTTAAGTATAGTAGGCGTTATGGAAAGAAAACATATGATCAAGTTTTGATTAAAAAAAAGGTGACACTACAATATGAAAACTTAGGATTAGTGTTTTGATTGAAAAATAGTAGGTATTCCTAAATAAAAAGAAAGGGTTTGGGTTCTTGGTTCAAAAATACGAGTTATTTTAAAATGACAACAAAGACGAGGATATTTATCCAAAAATGAAAATTAGGAGATATTACTATAAAAAAACATAAGATTAGTGTTTTGATAAAATACATACATATAGAAGTTTTGAATACAAGGAAAAATAGGACTCTAGTTTTGACCGAAAGATAGGATACTTTAAGAAAGAAAAGGAAAAGATTATGGTTTTGACAGATAGGGTTAGTATTTTGATTAAAAACAAAACGAGACATTCCGAAAATAAAACAAAGCATTAGGGTTTTGATTGAATGCATAAGATTCGGATTTTGATTCAAGTATAGTGGGCGTTACGAAAAGAAAACATATGATTGAGGGTTTTGTTAAAGAAAGGTGATAGTAACATAATAAAACATAAGATTAGGGTTTAGATTAAAAAATAGTAGGTATTCTGAAAGGAAAAGAAAGGCTTTGGTTTTTTGGTTAAAAAATACGAGTCATTTTAAAATGACAACAAAGACGAGGATATTTATTCAAACTTGAAAATTAGGAGATGCTACTATAAGAAAACATAAGATTAGTGTTTTGATAAAATACACAAATATAGAAGTTATGAAGAAAAGGAAACATAGGAGTCAAGTTTTAACCGAAAGATAGGAGAATTTACAAAAGCAATGGAAAAGATTATGCTTTTGAAAGTTAGGGTTAGTATTTTGATTAAAAGCAAAATGACATATTCCGAAAATAAAACAAAGCATTAGGGTTTTGATTGAATGCATAAGATTAGGATTTTGATTCAAGTATAGTGGGCGTTACGAAAAAAAACATATGATCGAGGTTTTTATTGAAAAAGGGTGACACTACCATAAGAAAAACATAAGATTAGGGTTTAGATTAAAAAATAGCAGGTATTTCGAAAGGAAAAGAAAGGCTTTGATTTCTTGGTTCAAAAATACGAGTCATTTCAAAATTATAATAAAGATTAGGGTTTTCATTCAAAACTGAAAATTATGAGATATTACTATTAGAAAGCATAAGATTAGGGTTTTGATTAAAAACGTACAGATAAAAGTTATTAATAACAGAAAAAATATGATTTTTGTTTGACCGAAAGATAAGATACTTTACGAAAGAAAATGAAAAGATTATGGTTTTGAAAGATAGGGTTAGTGTTTTGATGAAAAACAAAACGAGACATTACGAAAATAAAACAAAGCATTAGGGTTTTGATTAAATGTATAAGATTAGGCTTTGGATTCAAGTACAGTGGGCGTTACGAAAGAAAACATTTGATCGAGGTTTTTATTAAAGAAAGGTGATACTACCATAATAAAAACATAAGATTAGGGTTTAGATTCCAAAATAGCAGGTAATCCGAAAGGAAAAGGAAGGCATTTGTTTCTTGGTTCAAAAATACAAGTTATTTTAAAATTAGAAAAAAAATTATGGTATTCATTCAAAACTGAAAATTAGGAGATATTACTATTAGAAAACATAAGATTAGGGTTTTGATTAAATATGTACAGATATAAGTCATTAAGAAAAGAAATAATACGATTTTGGTTTGGACCGAAAGATAATATACTTTACGAAAGAAAAGGAAAAGATTATGGTTTTGAAAGATAAGGTTAGTGTTTTGATTAAAAACAAAATGAGACATTTAGAAAATAAAACAAAGTATTAGTGTTTTGTTTGAAAGCAGAAGATTAGGCTTTTGATTAAAGTATAGTATGCGTTTTGGAAAGAAAACATATGATCAAAGTTTTGATTAAAAAAAAGGTAACACTACCATATGAAAACTTAGGATTAGTGTTTTGATTGAAAAATAGTAGGTATTCCGAAAGAAAAAGAAAGGGTTTGGGGACTTGGTTCAAAAATACGAGTTATTTTAAAATGACAACAAAGACGAGGATATTTATTCAAAACTGAAAATTAGGAGATACTACTATAAGAAAACATAAGATTAGTGTTTTGGTAAAATACAAACGTATAGAAGTTATGAATAAAAGAAAACATAGTACTCTAGTTTTGAGCGAAAAATAGGAGAATTTACGAAAGAAAAGGAAAAGATTATGGTTTTGAAAGTTAGGGTTAGTATTTTGATTAAAAACAAAACGACATATTGCGAAAATAAAACAAAGCATTAGGGTTTTGATTGAATACATAAGATTAGGATTTTGATTCAAGTATAGTGGGCGTTTCGAAAAGAAATCATACGATCGGGGTTTTTATTAAACAAAGGTGACACTACCATAAGAAAAACATAAGATTAGGGTTTAGATTCAAAAATAGCAGGTATTCCGAAAGGAAAAAAAAGGCTTTGATTTCTTGGTTCAAAAATACGAGTCATTTTAAAATTATAACAAAAATTAGGGTTTTCATTCGAAACTGAAAATTAGGAGATATTACTATTAGAAATCGTAAGATTAGGGTTTTGATTAAATACGTACAGATAGAAGTTATTAATAACAAAAAAAATATGATCCTTGTTTGACCGAAAGATAAGATACTTTACGAAAGAAAATGAAAAGATTATGGTTTTGAAACATAGGGTTAGTGTTTTGATTAAAAACAAAGCGAGACATTCCGAAAATAAAACAAAGCATTTGAGTTTTGATTGAATGCATAAGATTAGGCTTTGGATTCAAGTATAGTGGGCGTTACGAAAAGAAAACATTTGATCGAGATTTTATTAAAGAAAGGTGATACTACCATAATAAAAACAAAAGATTAGGGTTTAGATTAAAAAATAGTAGCTTTTCCAAAAGAAAAAGAAAGGCTTCGTTTCTTGGTTCAAAAATACATGTCATTTTAAAATTATAACAAAAATTAGGGTATTCTTTCAAAACTGAAAATTAGGAGATATTACTATTAGAAAACATAAGATTAGGGTTTTGATTAAATACGTACAGATAGAAGTCATTAAGATAAGAAATAATACGATTTTGGTTTGGACCGAAAGATAATATACTTTACGAAAGAAAAGGAAAAGATTATGGTTTTGAAAGATAGGGTTAGTGTTTTGATTAAAAACAAAACGAGATATTTAGAAAATAAAACAAAGTATTAGTCTTTTGTTTCAAAGCAGAAGATTAGGCTTTTGATTAAAGTATAGTATGCGTTTTGGAAAGAAAACATATGATCAAAGTTTTGATTAAAAAAAAGGTAACACTACCATATGAAAACTTAGGATTAGTGTTTTGATTGAAAAATAGTAGGTATTCCTAAATAAAAAGAAAGGGTTTGTGTTCTTGGTTCAAAAATACGAGTTATTTTAAAATGACAACAAAGACGAGGATATTTATCCAAAAATGAAAATTAGGAGATATTACTATAAAAAAACATAAGATTAGTGTTTTGATAAAATACATACATATAGAAGTTATGAATACAAGGAAAAATAGGACTCTAGTTTTGACCGAAAGATAGGATACTTTAAGAAAGAAAAGGAAAAGATTATGGTTTTGACAGATAGGGTTAGTATTTTGATTAAAAACAAAACGAGACATTCCGAAAATAAAACAAAGCATTAGGGTTTTGATTGAATACACGAGATGAGGATTTTGATTCAAGTATAGTGGGCGTTACGAAAAGAAAACATATGATTGAGGGTTTTGTTAAAGAAAGGTGACAGTAACATAATAAAACATAAGATTAGGGTTTAGATTAAAAAATAGTAGGTATTCTGAAAGGAAAAGAAAGGCTTTGGTTTCTTGGTTCAAAAATACGAGTCATTTTAAAATGACAACAAAGACGAGGATATTTATTCAAAACTGAAAATTAGGAGATGCTACTATAAGAAAACATAAGATTAGTGTTTTGATAAAATACACAAATATAGAAGTTATGAAGAAAAGGAAACATAGGACTCAAGTTTTAACCGAAAGATAGGAGAATTTACAAAAGCAATGGAAAAGATTATGCTTTTGAAAGTTAGGGTTAGTATTTTGATTAAAAGCAAAATGACATATTCCGAAAATAAAACAAAGCATTAGGGTTTTGATTGAATGCATAAGATTAGGATTTTGATTCAAGTATAGTGGGCGTTACGAAAAAAAACATATGATCGAGGTTTTTATTGAAAAAGGGTGACACTACCATAAGAAAAACATAAGATTAGGGTTTAGATTAAAAAATAGCAGGTATTCCGAAAGGAAAAGAAAGGCTTTGATTTCTTGGTTCAAAAATACGAGTCATTTCAAAATTATAATAAAGATTAGGGTTTTCATTCAAAACTGAAAATTATGAGATATTACTATTAGAAAGCATAAGATTAGGGTTTTGATTAAAAACGTACAGATAGAAGTTATTAATAACAGAAAAAATATGATTCTTGTTTGACCGAAAGATAAGATACTTTACGAAAGAAAATGAAAAGATTATGGTTTTGAAAGATAGGGTTAGTGTTTTGATGAAAAACAAAACGAGACATTACGAAAATAAAACAAAGCATTAGGGTTTTGATTAAATGTATAAGATTAGGCTTTGGATTCAAGTACAGTGGGCGTTACGAAAGAAAACATTTGATCGAGGTTTTTATTAAAGAAAGGTGATACTACCATAATAAAAACATAAGATTAGGGTTTAGATTCCAAAATAGCAGGTAATCCGAAAGGAAAAGGAAGGCATTTGTTTCTTGGTTCAAAAATACAAGTTATTTTAAAATTAGAAAAAAAATTATGGTATTCATTCAAAACTGAAAATTAGGAGATATTACTATTAGAAAACATAAGATTAGGGTTTTGATTAAATATGTACAGATATAAGTCATTAAGAAAAGAAATAATACGATTTTGGTTTGGACCGAAAGATAATATACTTTACGAAAGAAAAGGAAAAGATTATGGTTTTGAAAGATAAGGTTAGTGTTTTGATTAAAAACAAAATGAGACATTTAGAAAATAAAACAAAGTATTAGTGTTTTGTTTGAAAGCAGAAGATTAGGCTTTTGATTAAAGTATAGTATGCGTTTTGGAAAGAAAACATATGATCAAAGTTTTGATTAAAAAAAAGGTAACACTACCATATGAAAACTTAGGATTAGTGTTTTGATTGAAAAATAGTAGGTATTTCGAAAGAAAAAGAAAGGGTTTGGGGACTTGGTTCAAAAATACGAGTTATTTTAAAATGACAACAAAGACGAGGATATTTATTCAAAACTGAAAATTAGGAGATACTACTATAAGAAAACATAAGATTAGTGTTTTGGTAAAATACAAACGTATAGAAGTTATGAATAAAAAAAAACATAGGACTCTAGTTTTGAGCGAAAAATAGGAGAATTTGCGAAAGAAAAGGAAAAGATTATGGTTTTGAAAGTTAGGGTTAGTATTTTGATTAAAAACAAAAAAAACTAAAAGATTATGGTTTTGAAAAATAGGGTTAGTGTTTTGATTAAAAACAAAACGAGACATTTCGAAAATAAAATAAAGCATTAGCGTTTTGATTGAATGCATAAGATTAGGCTTTTGATTGAAGTAAAGTGGGCGTTACGAAAAGAAAACATTTGATTGAGGTTTTATTAAAAAAAGGTGACACTACCATAAGAAAACATAAGATTAGGGTTTAAATTAAAAAATAGCAGGTATTCCGAAAAGAAAATAAAGGCTTTCGTTTCTTGGTTCAAAAATACGAGTCATTTTAAAATTATAACAAAGATTAGGGTTTTCATTCAACACTGAATATTAGGAGATATTACTATAAGAAAATATAAGATTAATGTTTTGATTAAATACCTACAGATAGAAGTTATAAGAAAAAAATAATACGATTTTTGTTTGGATCGAAAGATAAGATACTTTACGAAAGAAAAGGAAAATATTATGGTTTTGAAAGATAGGGTTAGTATTTTGATTAAAAACAAAACGAGACATTTCGAAAATAAAACAAAGTATTAGTGTTTTGATTGAAAGCAGAAGATTAGGCTTTTGATTTAAGTATAGTAGGCGTTACGGAAAGAAAACATATGATCAAGGTTTTGATTAAAAAAAAGGTGACACTACCATATGAAAACTTAGGATTAGTGTTTTGATTGAAAAATAGTAGGTATTCCGAAAGAAAAAGAAAGGGTTTGGGGTCTTGGTTCAAAAAACACGAGTTATTTTAAAATGACAACAAAGACGAGGATATTTATTCAAGAATGAAAATTAGGAGATACTACTATAAGAAAACATAAGATTAGTGTTTTGATAAAATACATACATATAGAAGTCATGAATAAAAGGAAACAAAGGATTCTAGTTTTAAACTAAAGATAGGAGACTTTACGAAAGAAAAAGGAAAAGATTATGGTTTTGAAAGATACGGTTACTATTTTGATTAAAATCAAAACGAGACAGTCCGAAAATAAAACAAAGCATTAGAGTTTTGATTGAATGCATAAGATTAGGCTTTTGATTCAAGTATAGTGGTCGTTAAGAAAAAAAAAACATATGATCGAGGTTTTTATTAAAGAAAGGTGACACTACGATAAGAAACATAAGATTAGGGTTTAGATTCAAAAATAGTAGGCATTCCAAAAGGAAAAGAAAGGGTTTGGTTTCTTGGTTCAAAAATACGAGTCATTTTAAAATTATAACAAAGATTAGGGTTTTCATTCAAAACTGAAAATTAGGAGATATTACTACTAGAAAACATAAGATTAGGGTTTTGATTAAATACGTACATATAGAAGTTATTAAGAATAAAAAAAATATGATTCTTGTTTGACCGAAAGATAAGATACTTTACGAAAGAAAATGAAAAGAATATGGTTTTGAAAAATAGGGTTAGTGTTTTGATTAAAAACAAAACGAGACATTCCGAAAATAAAGCAAAGCATTAGCGTTTTGATTGAATGCATAAGATTAGGCTTTGGATTCAAGTATAGGGTGCCTTACGAAAAGAAAACATTTGATCGAGATTTTTATTAAAGAAATGTGACACTGCCATAAGAAAACATAAGATAAGGTTTTAAATTAAAAAAAGTAGGTATGACAAAGGAAAAGAAAGGCTTTCGTTTCTTGGTTCAAATATACGAGTCATTTTCAAATTATAACAAATATTAGGGTTTTCATTCAACACTGAATATTAGGAGATATTACTATAAAAAAATGTAAGATTAGGGTTTTGATTAAATACATACAGATAGAAGTTATAAGAAAAGAAATAATACGATTTTTGTTTGGACCGAAAGATAAGATACTTTGCGAAAGAAAAGCAAAATATTATGGTTTTGAAAGATATTGGTAGTGTTTTGATTAAAAACAAAATGAGACATTTCGAAAATTAAACAAAGTATTAGTGTTTTGATTGAAAGCAGAAGATTAGGCTTTTGATTTAAGTATAGTAGGCGTTACGGAAATAAAACGTATGATCAAGGTTTTGATTAAAAAAAAGGTGTCACTACCATATTAAAACTTAGGATTAGTGTTTTGATTGAAAAATAGTAGGTATTCCGAAAGAAAAAGAAAGGGTTTGGGGTCTTGCTTCAAAAAATACGAGTTATTTTAAAATGACATCAAAGATGAGGATATTTATTCAAGAATGAAAATTAGGAGATACTACTATAAGAAAACATAAGATTAGTGTTTTGATAAAATACATACATATAGAAGTCATGAATAAAAGGAAACATAGGATTCTAGTTTTGAACTAAAGATAGGAGACTTTACGAAAAAAAAGGAAAAGATTATGGTCTTGAAAGATACGGTTAGTATTTTGAATAAAAACAAAACGAGCAATTCCGAAAATAAAACAAAGCATTAGGGTTTTGATTGAAAGCATAAGATTATGCTTTTGATTCAAGTATAGTGGTCGTTACGAAAAGAAAACATATGATCGAGGTTTTTTTAAAAAAAAATGTGACACTACCATATGATAACATAAGATTAGGCTTTAGATTCAAAAATAGTAGGTATTCCAAAAGGAAAAGAAAGGCTTTGGTTTCTTGGTTCAAAAATACGAGTTATTTTAAAATTATAACAAAGATTACGGTTTTCATTCAAAACTGAAAATTAGGAGATATTACTATTAGAAAACATAAGATTAGGGTTTTGATTAAATACGTACAGATAGAAATTTTTAAGAAAAGAAAAAATAGGATTCTTGTTTGACCGAAAGATAAGATACTTTATGAAAGAAAATAAATTATTATGGTTTTGAAAGATAGGGTTAGTGTTTTGAATAAAAACAAAACGAGACATACCGAAAATAAAACAAAGCATTAGGGTTTTGATTGAATGGATAAGATTAGGCTTTTGATTCAAGTATAGTGGGCGTTACAAAAATAAAACATATAATCGAGGTTTTTATCAAAGAAAGGTGACACTACCATAAGAAAACATAAGATTAGGGTTTTGATTAAATACGTACAGATAGAAGTTATTAAGAAAAGAAATAATACGATTTTTGTTTGGACCGAAAGATAAGATACTTTACGAAAGAAAAGAAAAAGATTATGGTTTTGAAAGATAGGGTTAGTGTTTTGATTAAAATAAAAATGAGACATTCCTAAAATAAAACAAAGCATTAGGGTTTTGATTGAATGCATAAGATTAGGCTTTTGATTCAAGTATAGTGGGCGTTAAGAAAAGAAAACATATGATTAAGGTTTTTATCAAAGAAATGTGACACTAACATATGAAAATGTAAGATTAGGATTTAGATTCAAAAATAGTTGGTATTCTGACAGAAAAAAAATGGTTTGGGGTCTTGGTTCAATAATACGAGTTATTTTAAAATGACAACAAAGACGAGGATGTTTATTCAAAAGTGAAAATAAGGAGATACTCCTATAAGAAAACATAAGATTAGTGATTTGATAAAATACATACATATAGAAGTTATGAAGAAAAGGAAACATAGGATTCTAGTTTTGACCGAAAGATAGGAGACTTTATGAAAAAAAAAGGAAAAGATTATGGTTTTGAAAGATATGGTTTTTGTTTTGATAAAAAATAAAACGAGACATTCCGAAAATAAAACAAAGCATTAGGGTTTTGATTGAATGCATAAGATTAGTCTTTTGATTCAAGTATAGTAGGAGTTATCAAAAGAAAACATATGATCGAGGTTTTATTAAAGAAAGGTGACACTACCATAATAAAACATAAGATTAGGGTTTAGATTCAAAAATAGTTGGTATTGCGAAAGGAAAAGAAATGCTTTCGTTTCTTGGTTCAAAAATACGGGTCATTTTAAAATTATAACAAAAATTAGGGTTTTCATTCAAAACTGAAAATTAGGAGATATTACTATTAGAAAACATAAGATTAGGGTTTGATTAAATACGTACAGATAGATGTTATTAAGAAAAGAAAAAATAGGATTATTGTTTGACCGAAAGATAGGATACTTTACGAAAGAAAATAAAATGATTATGGTTTTGAAAGATAGTTTTAGTGTTTTGATTAAAAACAAAATGAGACATTCCGAAAATAAAAGAAAGCATTAGGGTTTTGATTGAATGCATAAGATTAGGCTTATGATTCAAGTATAGTGTGCGTTACGAAAAGAAAACATATGATCAAGGTTTTTATCAAAGAAAGTTGACACTACCATTAGAAAACATAAGATTAGGGTTTAGATTCAAAAATAGTTGGTATTCCAAAAGGAAAAGAAATGCTTTCGTTTCTTGGTTCAAAAATACGACTCATTTTAAATGATAACAAAGAGTAGGGTTTTCATTCAAAACTGAAAATTAGGAGATATTTCTATTACAAAACATAAGATTAGGGTTTTGATTAAATACGTACAGATAGAAGTTATTAAGAAAAGAAATAATACGATTCTTGTTTGGAACGAAAGATAAGATACTTTACGAAAGAAAAGGAAAAGATTATGGTGTTGAAAGATAGGGTTTGTGTTTTTATTAAAAACAAAATGAGACATTCCTAAAATAAAACAAAGCATTAGGGTTTTGATTGAATGCATAAGATTAGGCTTTTGATTCAAGTATAGTGGGCGTTAAGAAAAAAAAAACATATGATCAAGGTTTTTATCAATGAAATGTGACACTACCATACGAAAACCTAGGATTAGTGTTTTAATTGAAAATTAGTAGGTATTGCGAAATAAAAAGAAAGGGTTTGGGGTCTTGGTTCAAAAATACGAGTTATTTTAAAATGACAACAAAGACGAGAATATTTATTCAAAATTGAAAATTAGGAGATACTACAATAACAAAAAATAAGATTAGTGTTTTGATAAAATACATACATATAGAAGTTATGAAGAAAAGGAAACATAGGATTCTAGGTTTGAAAGAAAGATAGGAGACTTTACGAAAGAAAAGGACAAGATTCTAGTCTCGAAAGATAGGGTT
>JAFBII010000021.1:2805552-2832892 GCA_020875875.1 Dioscorea alata | reverse complement strand
GAAAGATAAGATACTTTATGGAAGAAAAATAAAATGATTATGGTTTTGAAAGATAGGGTTAGTGTTTTGATTAAAAACAAAATGAGACATTCCGAAAATAAAACAAAGCATTAGGGTTTTGATTGAATTCATAAGATTAGGCTTCTGATTCAAGTATAGTGGGCGTTACGAAAAGAAAACATATGATCGAGTTTTTTATCAAAGAAAGGTGACACTACCATTAGAAAACATAGGATTAGGGTCTAGATTCAAAAATAGTTGGTATATCAAAAGGAAAAGAAATGCTTTCATTTCTTGGTTCAAAAATACAACTCATTTTAAAATGATAACAAAGAGTAGGGTTTTCATTCAAAACTGAAAATTAGGAGATATTTCTATTACAAAACATAAGATTAGGGTATTCATTAAATACGTACAGATAGAAGTTATTAAGAAAAGAAATAATACGATTCTTGTTTGGATAGAAAGATAAGATACTTTACGAAATAAAAGGAATATATTATGGTTTTGAAAGATAGGGTTAGTGTTTTGATTAAAAGCAAAACGAGATATTCCTAAAATAAAACAAAGCATTAGGGTTTTGATTGAATGCATAAGATTAGGCTTTAGATTCAAGTATAGTGGGCGTTAAGAAAAGAAAACATATGATCAAGGTTTTTATCAAAGAAATGTGACACTAACATATGAAAACGTAAGATTAGGATTTAGATTCAAAAATAGTTGGTATTCAGACAGAAAAAAAATGGTTTGGGGTCTTGGTTCAATAATGCGAGTTATTTTAAAATGACAACAAAGACGAGGATATTTATTCAAAAGTGAAAATTAGGAGAAACTACTATAAGAAAACATAAGATTAGTGTTTTGATAAAATTCATACATATAGAAGTTATGAAGAAAAGTAAACATAGGATTCTAGTTTTGACCGAAAGATATTAGACTTTACGAAAGAAAAGGAAAAGATTATGGTTTTGAAAGATAGAGTTTGTGTTTTGATAAAAAATAAAACGAGACATTCCGAAAATAAAACAAAGCATTAGGGTTTTGATTGAATGCATTAGATTAGTCTTTTGATTCAAGTATAGTGGGAGTTATGAAAAGAAAATATATGATCGAGATTTTTATTAAAGAAAGGTGACACTACCATAAGAAAACGTAAGATTAGGGTTTAGATTCAAAAATAGTTGGTATTCCGAAAGGAAAAGAAATGCTTTCGTTTCTTGGTTCAAAAATACGAGTCATTTTAAAATTATAACAAAAATTAGGGTTTTGATTCAAAACTGAAAATTAGGAGATATTACTATTAGAAAACATAAGATTAGGTTTTTGATTAAATACGTACAGATAGACGTTGTTAAGAAAAGAAAAAACAGGATTATTGTTTGACCGAAAGATAAGAGACTTTACAAAAGAAAATAAAATGATTATGGTTTTGAAAGATAGGGTTAGTGTTTTGATTAAAAACAAAACGAGACATTCCGAAAATAAAACAAAGCATTAGGGTTTTGATTGAATGCATAAGATTAGGCTTCTGATTCAAGTATAGTGGGCGTTACGAAAGGAAAAAACATATGATCGAGGTTTTTATCAAAAAAAGGTGACACTACCATTAGAAAACATAAGATTAGGGTTTAGATTCAAAAATAGTTGGTATTCCAAAAGGAAAAGAAATGCTTTCGTTTCTTGGTTCAAAAATACGAGTCATTTTAAATTGATAACAAAGAGTATGGTTTTCATTCAAAACTGAAAATTAGGAGATATTTCTATTAGAAAACAGAAGATTTGGGTTTTGATTAAATACGTACAGATAGAAGTTATTAAGAAAAGAAATAATACGATTCTTGTTTGAACCGAAAGATAAGATACTTTACGAAAGAAAAGGAAAAGATTATGGTTTTGAAAGATAGGGTTAGTGTTTTGATTAAAAACAAAACGAGACATTCCTAAAATAAAACAAAGCATTAGGTTTTTGATTGAATGCATAAGATTAGGCTTTTGATTCAAGTATAGTGGGCGTTAAAAAAGAAAACATATGATTAAGGTTTTTATCAAAGAAATGTGACACTAACATACGAAAACTTAGGATTAGTGTTTTGATTGAAAAATATTAGGTATTCCGAAATAAAAAGAAAGGGTTTGGGGTCATGGTTCAAAAATATGTGTTATTTTAAAATGAAAACAAAGACGAGGATATTTATTCAAAACTGAAAATTAGGAGATACTACTATAACAAAACATAAGATTAGTGTTTTGATAAAATACATACATATAGAAGTTATGAAGAAAAGGAAACATAGGATTCTAGTTTTGACCAAAAGATAGAAGACTTTACGAAAGAAAAGGACAAGATTATGGTTTTGAAAGATAGGGTTTGTGTTTTGATTAAAAACAAAATGAGACATTCCGAGAATAAAACAAAGCATTAGGGTTTTGATTGAATGCATAAGATTAGTCTTTTGATTCAAGTATAGTGGGAGTTACGAAAAAAAATATACGATCGAGGTTCTTATTAAATAAAGGTAACACTACCATAAAAAAACATAAGATTAGGGTTTAGATTCAAAAATAGTAGGTATTCCAAAAAGAAAAAAAAATGCTTTCGTTTCTTGGTTCAAAAATACGAGTCATTTTAAAATTATAACAAAAATTAGGGTTTCATTCAAAACTGAAAATTAGGAGATATTACTATTAGAAAACATAAGATTAGGGTTTTGATTAAATACGTACCAATAGACGTTATTAAGAAAAGAAAAAATAGGATTCTTGTTTGACCGAAAGATAAGATACTTACGGAAGAAAATAAAATGATTATGGTTTTGAAAGATAGAGTTAGTGTTTTGATTAAAAACAAAATGAGACATTCCGAAAATAAAACAAAGCATTAGGGTTTTGATTGAATGCATAAGATTAGGCTTTTGATTCAAGTATAGTGGGCGTTACGAAAAGAAAACATATGATCGAGGTTTTATCAAAGAAAGGTGACACTACAATAAGAAAACATAAGATTAGGGTTTAGATTCAAAAATAGTTGGTATTCTGAAAGGAAAAGAAATGCTTTCGTTTCTTGGTTCAAAAATACGAGTCATTTTAAAATGATAACAAAGAGTAGGGTTTTCATTCAAAACTGAAAATTAGGAGATATTACTATTAGAAAACATTAGATTAGTGTTTTGATTAAATACGTACAGATAGAAGTTATTAAGAAAAGAAATAATACGATTTTTGTTTGGACCGAATGATAAGATACTTTAAGAAGGAAAAGGAAAAGATTATGGTTTTGAAAGATAGGATGTAATATATCCTAATTTTTAGTTTTGATTGAAAACCGTAGTCTTTGTTGTTATTTTGAAATGACTTATTTTTTTTAACCAAGATCCCAAACCCTTTCTTTTGCTTTTGGAATACCTACTATTTTTTAATCAAAACCCTAATACTAAGTTTTCTTATGTTAGCGTCACCTTTCTTTAGTCAAAACCTCGATCATATGTGTTCTTTACGTAACGACTACTTTATTTGAATCAAAAGCCTAATCTTAAGCGTTCAATCAAAACCTTAATGCTTTATTTTATTTTCGGAATGTCTCGTTTTGTTTTTTTATGAAAACACTAACCCTATCTTTCAAAGCCATAATCTTTTTTTTTTTTTCTTTCGTAAAATCTTCTATCTTTCCGTCAAAACAAGAATCCTATGTTTTATTTTCTTAATAACTTCTATCTGTATGTATTTAATCAAAACCTTAATCTTATGTTTCCTAAAAGTAATATCTCCTAATTTTTAGTTTTAAATGAAAACCCTGGTCTTTGTTATCATTTTAAAATGACTCGTATTTTTGAACCAAGACACCAAAGCCTTTCTTTTCCTTTCGGAATACCTACAATTTTTGAATCAAAACCCTAATCCTGGGTTTTCTGATTGTAGTGTCACCTTTCTTTAATCAAAAACTTGATCATATGTTTTATTTTCGTAACGCCTACTATATTTGAATCAAAAGCTTAATCTTATGCTTTCAATCAAAACCCTAATGCTGTGTTTTATTTTCTAAATGTTTCGTTTTGTTTGTAATCAAAACACTAACACTATCTTTCAAAGCCATAATCTTTTTCTTTTTCTTTCGTAAAGTCTCTTATCTTTCGGTCAAAACAAGAATCATATATTTCATTTTCTTAATAACCTCTATCCATATGTATTTAATAAAACCCTAATCTTATGTTTTCTGATAATAATATATCCTAATTTTTAGTTTTGATTGAAAACCGTAGTCTTTGTTGTCATCTTGAAATGACTCGTATTTTTTAACCAAGATCGCAAACTCTTTCTATTACTTTTGGAATACCTACTATTTTTTAATCAAAAACCTAATACTAAGTTTTCTTGTGGTAGCGTCACCTTTCTTTAGTCAAAACCCCGAAAATATTTGTTCTTTACGTAACGTCTACTTTATTTGAATCAAAAGAATAATCTTATACTTTCAATCAGAACCTTAATGCTTTGTCTTATTTTTGGAATGTTTCGTTTTGTTTTTTATCAAAACACTAACCCTATCTTTCAAAACCATAATCTTTTCTTTTTCTTTCGTAAAATCTTCTATCTTTCGAAGAAAACAAGAATCCTATGTTTCATTTTCTTAATAACTTCTATCTGTATGTATTTAATCAAAAACCTAATCTTATGTTTCCTAAAAGTGATATCTCCTAATTTTTTGTTTTGAATGAAAACCCTGGTCTTTGTTATCATTTTAAAACGACTCATATTTTTGAACCAAGACACCGAAGCCTTTCTTTTCCTTTCGTAATACCTACTATTTTTGAATCAAAACGCTAATTCTAAGTTTTCTGATTGTAGTGTCACATTTCTTTAATCAAAACCTGATCATATGTTTTCTTTTCGTAACGACCACTATATTTGAATCAAAAGCTTAATCTTATGCTTTCAATCAAAACCCTAATGCTGTGTTTTATTTTCTGAATGTTTCGTTTTGTTTTTAATCAAAACACTAACCCTATCTTTCAAAGCCATAATATTTTTCTTTTTCTTTCGTAAAGTCTCTTATCTTTCGGTCAAAACAAGAATCATATATTTCATTTTCTTAATAACCTCCATCCATATGTATTTAATAAAACCCTAATCTTATGTTTTCTGATAATAATATATCCTAATTTTTAGTTTTGATTGAAAACCGTAGTATTTGTTGTCATCTTGAAATGACTCGTATTTTTTAACCAAGATCGCAAACCCTTTCTATTACTTTTGGAATACCTACTATTTTTTAATCAAAACCCTAATACTAAGTTTTCTTGTGGTAGCGTCACCTTTCTTTACTCAAAAGCTCGAAAATATTTGTTCTTTACGTAACGCCTACTTTATTTGAATCAAAAGAATAATCTTATACTTTCAATCAAAACCTTAATGCTTTGTCTTATTTTTGGAATGTCTCGTTTTGTATTTTATCAAAACACTAACCCTATCTTTCAAAACCATAATCTTTTCTTTTTCTTTCGTAAAATCTTCTATCTTTCGGAGAAAACAAGAATCCTATGTTTTATTTTCTTAATAACTTCTATCTGTATGTATTTAATCAAAACCCTAATCTTATGTTTCCTAAAAGTAATATCTCCTAATTTTTAGTTTTGAATGAAAACCCTGGTCTTTGTTATCATTTTAAAACGACTCATATTTTTGAACCAAGACACCGAAGCCTTTCTTTTCCTTTCGTAATACCTACTATTTTTGAATCAAAAACTTAATCCTAAGTTTTCTGATTGTAGTGTCACCTTTCTTTAATCAAAACCTGATCATATGTTTTCTTTTCATAACGACCACTATATTTGAATCAAAAGCTTAATCTTATGCTTTCAATCAAAACCCTAATGTTGTGTTTTATTTTCTGAATGTTTCGTTTTGTTTATAATCAAAACACTAACCCTATCTTTCAAAGCCATTATCTTTTTCTTTTTCTTTCGTAAAGTCTCTTATCTTTCGGTCAAAACAAGAATCATATATTTCATTTTCTTAATAACCTCTATCCATATGTATTTAATAAAACCCTAATCTTATGTTTTCTGATAATAATATATCCTAATTTTTAGTTTTGATTGAAAACCGTAGTCTTTGTTGTCATCTTGAAATGACTCGTATTTTTTAACCAAGATCGCAAACTCTTTCTATTACTTTTGGAATACCTACTATTTTTTAATCAAAAACCTAATACTAAGTTTTCTTGTGGTAGCGTCACCTTTCTTTAGTCAAAACCCCGAAAATATTTGTTCTTTACGTAACGTCTACTTTATTTGAATCAAAAGAATAATCTTATACTTTCAATCAAAACCTTAATGCTTTGTCTTATTTTTGGAATGTTTCGTTTTGTTTTTTATCAAAACACTAACCCTATCTTTCAAAACCATAATCTTTTCTTTTTCTTTCGTAAAATCTTCTATCTTTCAGAGAAAACAAGAATCCTATGTTTCATTTTCTTAATAACTTCTATCTGTATGTATTTAATCAAAACCCTAATCTTATGTTTCCTAAAAGTGATATCTCCTAATTTTTAGTTTTGAATGAAAACCCTGGTCTTTGTTATCATTTTAAAACGACTCATATTTTTGAACCAAGACACAGAAGCCTTTCTTTTCCTTTCGTAATACCTACTATTTTTGAATCAAAACGCTAATCCTAAATTTTCTGATTGTAGTGTCACCTTTCTTTAATCAAAACCTGATCATATGTTTTCTTTTCGTAACGACCACTATATTTGAATCAAAAGCTTAATCTTATGCTTTCAATCAAAACCCTAATGCTGTGTTTTATTTTCTGAATGTTTCGTTTTGTTTTTAATCAAAACACTAACCCTATCTTTCAAAGCCATTATCTTTTTCTTTCTCTTTCGTAAAGTCTCTTATCTTTCGGTCAAAACAAGTGTCATATATTTCATTTTCTTAATAACCTCTATCCATATGTATTTAATAAAACCCTAATCTTATGTTTTCTGATAATAATATATCCTAATTTTTAGTTTTGATTGAAAACCGTAGTCTTTGTTGTCATCTTGAAATGACTCGTATTTTTTAACCAAGATCGCAAACTCTTTCTATTACTTTTGGAATACCTACTATTTTTTAATCAAAAACCTAATACTAAGTTTTCTTGTGGTAGCGTCACCTTTCTTTAGTCAAAACCCCGAAAATATTTGTTCTTTACGTAACGTCTACTTTATTTGAATCAAAAGAATAATCTTATACTTTCAATCAAAACCTTAATGCTTTGTCTTATTTTTGGAATGTTTCGTTTTGTTTTTTATCAAAACACTAACCCTATCTTTGAAAACCATAATCTTTTCTTTTTCTTTCGTAAAATCTTCTATCTTTCGGAGAAAACAAGAATCCTATGTTTCATTTTCCTAATAACTTCTATCTGTATGTATTTAATCAAAACCCTAATCTTATGTTTCCTAAAAGTGATATCTCCTAATTTTTAGTTTTGAATGAAAACCCTGGTCTTTGTTATCATTTTAAAACGACTCATATTTTTGAACCAAGACACCGAAGCCTTTCTTTTCCTTTCGTAATACCTACTATTTTTGAATCAAAACCCTAATCCTAAGTTTTCTGATTGTAGTGTCACCTTTCTTTAATCAAAACCTTATCATATGTTTTCTTTTCGTAACGCCTACTATATTTGAATCAAAAGCTTAATCTTATGCTTTCAATCAAAACCCTAATGCTGTGTTTTATTTTCTGAATGTTTCGTTTTGTTTTTAATCAAAACACTAACCCTATCTTTCAAAGCCATAATATTTTTCTTTTTCTTTCGTAAAGTCTCTTATCTTTCGGTCAAAACAAGAATCATATATTTCATTTTCTTAATAACCTCCATCCATATGTATTTAATAAAACCCTAATCTTATGTTTTCTGATAATAATATATCCTAATTTTTAGTTTTGATTGAAAACCGTAGTATTTGTTGTCATCTTGAAATGACTCGTATTTTTTAACCAAGATCGCAAACCCTTTCTATTACTTTTGGAATACCTACTATTTTTTAATCAAAACCCTAATACTAAGTTTTCTTGTGGTAGCGTCACCTTTCTTTACTCAAAAGCTCGAAAATATTTGTTCTTTACGTAACGCCTACTTTATTTGAATCAAAAGAATAATCTTATACTTTCAATCAAAACCTTAATGCTTTGTCTTATTTTTGGAATGTCTCGTTTTGTTTTTTATCAAAACACTAACCCTATCTTTCAAAACCATAATCTTTTCTTTTTCTTTCGTAAAATCTTCTATCTTTCGGAGAAAACAAGAATCCTATGTTTTATTTTCTTAATAACTTCTATCTGTATGTATTTAATCAAAACCCTAATCTTATGTTTCCTAAAAGTAATATCTCCTAATTTTTAGTTTTGAATGAAAACCCTGGTCTTTGTTATCATTTTAAAACGACTCATATTTTTGAACCAAGACACCGAAGCCTTTCTTTTCCTTTCGTAATACCTACTATTTTTGAATCAAAAACTTAATCCTAAGTTTTCTGATTGTAGTGTCACCTTTCTTTAATCAAAACCTGATCATATGTTTTCTTTTCATAACGACCACTATATTTGAATCAAAAGCTTAATCTTATGCTTTCAATCAAAACCCTAATGTTGTGTTTTATTTTCTGAATGTTTCGTTTTGTTTATAATCAAAACACTAACCCTATCTTTCAAAGCCATTATCTTTTTCTTTTTCTTTCGTAAAGTCTCTTATCTTTCGGTCAAAACAAGAATCATATATTTCATTTTCTTAATAACCTCTATCCATATGTATTTAATAAAACCCTAATCTTATGTTTTCTGATAATAATATATCCTAATTTTTAGTTTTGATTGAAAACCGTAGTCTTTGTTGTCATCTTGAAATGACTCGTATTTTTTAACCAAGATCGCAAACTCTTTCTATTACTTTTGGAATACCTACTATTTTTTAATCAAAAACCTAATACTAAGTTTTTTTGTGGTAGCGTCACCTTTCTTTAGTCAAAACCCCGAAAATATTTGTTCTTTACGTAACGTCTACTTTATTTGAATCAAAAGAATAATCTTATACTTTCAATCAAAACCTTAATGCTTTGTCTTATTTTTGGAATGTTTCGTTTTGTTTTTTATCAAAACACTAACCCTATCTTTCAAAACCATAATCTTTTCTTTTTCTTTCGTAAAATCTTCTATCTTTCAGAGAAAACAAGAATCCTATGTTTCATTTTCTTAATAACTTCTATCTGTATGTATTTAATCAAAACCCTAATCTTATGTTTCCTAAAAGTGATATCTCCTAATTTTTAGTTTTGAATGAAAACCCTGGTCTTTGTTATCATTTTAAAACGACTCATATTTTTGAACCAAGACACAGAAGCCTTTCTTTTCCTTTCGTAATACCTACTATTTTTGACTCAAAACGCTAATCCTAAATTTTCTGATTGTAGTGTCACCTTTCTTTAATCAAAACCTGATCATATGTTTTCTTTTCGTAACGACCACTATATTTGAATCAAAAGCTTAGTCTTATGCTTTCAATCAAAACCCTAATGCTGTGTTTTATTTTCTGAATGTTTCGTTTTGTTTTTAATCAAAACACTAACCCTATCTTTCAAAGCCATTATCTTTTTCTTTCTCTTTCGTAAAGTCTCTTATCTTTCGGTCAAAACAAGTGTCATATATTTCATTTTCTTAATAACCTCTATCCATATGTATTTAATAAAACCCTAATCTTATGTTTTCTGATAATAATATATCCTAATTTTTAGTTTTGATTGAAAACCGTAGTCTTTGTTGTCATCTTGAAATGACTCATATTTTTTAACCAAGATCGCAAACTCTTTCTATTACTTTTGGAATACCTACTATTTTTTAATCAAAAACCTAATACTAAGTTTTCTTGTGGTAGCGTCACCTTTCTTTAGTCAAAACCCCGAAAATATTTGTTCTTTACGTAACGTCTACTTTATTTGAATCAAAAGAATAATCTTATACTTTCAATCAAAACCTTAATGCTTTGTCTTATTTTTGGAATGTTTCGTTTTGTTTTTTATCAAAACACTAACCCTATCTTTGAAAACCATAATCTTTTCTTTTTCTTTCGTAAAATCTTCTATCTTTCGGAGAAAACAAGAATCCTATGTTTCATTTTCCTAATAACTTCTATCTGTATGTATTTAATCAAAACCCTAATCTTATGTTTCCTAAAAGTGATATCTCCTAATTTTTAGTTTTGAATGAAAACCCTGGTCTTTGTTATCATTTTAAAACGACTCATATTTTTGAACCAAGACACCGAAGCCTTTCTTTTCCTTTCGTAATACCTACTATTTTTGAATCAAAACCCTAATCCTAAGTTTTCTGATTGTAGTGTCACCTTTCTTTAATCAAAACCTTATCATATGTTTTCTTTTCGTAACGCCTACTATATTTGAATCAAAAGCTTAATCTTATGCTTTCAATCAAAACCCTAATGCTGTGTTTTATTTTCTGAATGTTTCGTTTTGTTTTTAATCAAAACACTAACCCTATCTTTCAAAGCCATTATCTTTTTCTTTTTCTTTCGTAAAGTCTCTTATCTTTCGGTCAAAACAAGAATCATATATTTCATTTTCTTAATAACCACTATCCATATGTATTTAATAAAACCCTAATCTTATGTTTTCTGATAATAATATATCCTAATTTTTAGTTTTGATTGAGAACCGTAGTCTTTGTTGTCAACTTGAAATGACTCGTATTTTTTAACTAAGATCGCAAACCCTTTCTTTTACTTTTGGAATACCTACTATTTTTTAATCAAAACCCTAATACTATGTTTTCTTGTGGTAGCGTCACCTTTCTTTAGTCAAAATCTCGAAAATATTTGTTCTTTACATAACGACTACTTTATTTGAATCAAAAGAATAATCTTATACTTTCAATCAAAACTTTAATGCTTTCTCTTATTTTTGGAATGTCTCGTTTTGTTTTTTATCAAAACACTAACCCTATCTTTAAAAACCATAATCTTTTTTTTTTCTTTCGTAAAATCTTCTATCTTTCGGAGAAAACAAGAATCCTATGTTTCATTTTCTTAATAACTTCTATCTGTATGTATTTAATCAAAACCCTAATCTTATGTTTCCTAAAAGTGATATCTCCTAATTTTTAGTTTTGAATGAAAACCCTGGTCTTTGTTATCATTTTAAAACGACTCATATTTTTGAACCAAGACACCGAAGCCTTTCTTTTCCTTTCGTAATACCTACTATTTTTGAATCAAAACCCTAATCCTAAGTTTTCTGATTGTAGTGTCACCTTTCTTTAATCAAAACCTGATCATATGATTTCTTTTCGTAACGACCACTATATTTGAATCAAAAGCTTAATCTTATGCTTTCAATCAAAACCCTAATGCTGTGTTTTATTTTCTGAATGTTTCGTTTTGTTTTTACTCAAAACACTAACCCTATTTTTCAAAGCCATAATCTTTTTCTTTTTCTTTCGTAAAGTCTCTTATCTTTCGGTCAAAACAAGAATCATATATTTCATTTTCTTAATAACCTCTATCCATATGTATTTAATAAAACCCTAATCTTATGTTTTCTGATAATAATATATCCTAATTTTTAGTTTTGATTGAAAACCGTAGTCTTTGTTGTCAACTTGAAATGACTCGTATTTTTTAACCAAGATCGCAAACCCTTTTTTTTTACTTTTGGAATACCTACTATTTTTTAATCAAAACCCTAGTACTATGTTTTCTTGTGGTAGCGCCACCTTTCTTTAGTCAAAACCTCGAAAATATTTGTTCTTTACATAACGCCTACTTTATTTGAATCAAAAGAATAATCTTATACTTCAATCAAAACCTTAATGTTTTGTCTTATTTTTGGAATGTCTCGTTTTGTTTTTTATCAAAACACTAACCCTATCTTTCAAAACCATAATCTTTTCTTTTTCTTTCGTAAAATCTTCTATCTTTCGGAGAAAACAAGAATCCTATGTTTCATTTTCTTAATAACTTCTATCTGTATGTATTTAATCAAAACCCTAATCTTATGTTTCCTAAAAGTAATATCTCCTAATTTTTAGTTTTGAATGAAAACCCTGTTCTTTGTTATCATTTTAAAACGACTCATATTTTTGAACCAAGACACCGGAGCCTTTCTTTTTCCTTTCGTAATACCTACTATTTTTGAATCAAAACCCTAATCCTAAGTTTTCTGATTGTAGTGTCACCTTTCATTAATCAAAAACTTGATCAAATGTTTTCTTTTCGTAATGCCTACTATATTTGAATCAAAACCTTAACCTTATGCTTTCAATCAAAACCCTAATCCTGTATTTTATTTTCTGAATATTTCATTTTGTTTTTAATCAAAACACTAACCCTATCTTTCAAAGCCATAATCTTTCTGTTTTTCTTTCGTAACGTCTCTTATCTTTCGGTCAAAACAAGAATAATATGTTTCATTTTCTTAATAACCTCTATCTATATGTATTTAATAAAACCCTATAACCTTAATGCTTTGTTTTATTTTCGAATTGTCTCGTTTTGTTTTTTATCAAAACACTAACCCTATCTTTGAAAACGATAATCTTTTCTTTTTCTTTCGTAAATCTTCTATCTTTCTTTCAAAAAAAGAATCCTATGTTTCAATGTCTTAATAATTTCTATCTGTATGTATTTAATCAAAACCCTAATCTTATGTTTCCTAAAAGTAATATCTCCTAATTTTTAGTTTTGAATGAAAACCCTGGTCTTTGTTATCATTTTAAAATGACTCGTATTTTTGAACTAAGACACCAAAGCCTTTTTTTTTCTTTCGTAATACCTACTATTTTTGAATAAAAACCCTAATCCTAAGTTTTCTGATTGTAGTGTCACCTTTCTTTAATCAAGAACTTGATCATATGTTTTCTATTTGTAACGCCTACTATATTTGAACAAAAAGCTTAATCTTATGCTTTCAACCAAAACCCTAATGCTGTGTTTTATTTTCTGAATGTTTCGTTTTGTTTATAATCAAAACACTAACCCTATCTTTCAAAGCCATAATCTTTTTATTTTTCTTTCGTAAAGTCTCTTATCTTTCGGTCAAAACAAGAATCATATGTTTCATTTTCTTAATAACCTCTATCTATATGTATTTAATAAAACTCTAATCTTATGTTTTCTGATAGTAATATATCCTAATTTTTAGTTTTGATTGAAAACCGTAGTCTTTGTTGTCATTTTGAAATGACTCGTATTTTTTAACCAAGATCCCAAACCCTTTCTTTTACTTTTGCAATACCTACTATTTTTTAATCAAAACCATAATACTAAGTTTTCTTATGGTCGTGTCACCTTTCTTTAGTCAAAACCTCAATCATGTGTTATTTACGTAACGCCTACTTTATTTGAATCAAAAGCCTAATCTTATGCTTTCAATCATAACCTTAATGCTTTGTTTTATTTTCGGAATGTCTCGTTTTGTTTTTTATCAAAACACTAACCTTACTATAAGAAAACATAGACTTAGGGTTTGATTAAAAAATAGTAGACATTTCGAAGAAAAACATAGGATAAGGGTTTTAATTGAAGTATAATAGGCATTTTGAAAAGTAAAGCAAGGATATGGGATTTGATTGAAAAATATTAAAATTACTATAAGAAAACATTAGATTAGGCTTTCGATTGAAAAATATGAGACATTCCTATATGAAAACATAGGATTATTGTTTTGATTGAAAAATATTAGACATTCTTAGAAGAAAACATAGGATTATTGTTTTGATTGAAAAATAGGAGACATTACTATTAGAAAACATCGGATTAGGGTTTTGAACGAAAAATAGGATACTTTACTATAAGAAAACAAATGATTAGGGTTTTGATTTAGAAATAGTAGACATTCAAAAAATAAAACAAAGGATTAGGATTTTCATTGAAAAAATGAGACATTTCGAAAAGAAAAGAAAGGATTATAATTTTGATTGAAGAATAGGAGACATTATGATAAAAAAAAACATACGATTAGGGTTTTGATTTAAAACCAAAAATAGAGGACATTTATAAAAGAAAAAAAGGATTAGAGTTTTGATTAAAAAATAGTAGACATTTCTAAAAAAAAACATTGGATTAGGGATTTTATTAAAAAAATAAGAGCTATTGCGAAAAAAAAAAATATTTGATTAGGGTTTTGATTTGAAAATATGTGACATTATGAAATGAAAACATAGGATTATTGTTTTGATTAAAAAATAACATACATTCTAAAAAAAAAAAATGCAAATTAGGGTTTTGAATAAAAACTAGGAAGCTTTCCAAAAAATAACTTACACAACACCAATTTAGGCTTTTTGTGGCATTTTTTTAGCGGTGTTTAAAACACCACTAATATTGTTATTTATGCGGCATTTTTTTGACAAAGCCTAAGAAAATAATTTCATTCGTGCCCATTTTTTATAAGTCACAATTTTTTTAGCGTAGTCGTATTGACAAAAAGGCTGTAAAGATAAGTTGTATTATTTGAGAAATTAGGGCGCGTGAAAATTATTTTATGTAGGGTGTTTTTTATAATTAGCACCTGGAAATTATTTATATTTAGCGGGGTTTAGTCGATAAAGACCAATAATTTATTTATTTATTTTATTTTGAAGGGATTTCACGTGTAAATTGCCGTGTAAAAAAATTTGTTTCATGGCTTTTTTTGCTAGAAGCCCCACTACTTAATAACAAAATTAAAAATGTGTTACATTAAAAAAGTTAATTCACTTTAATTTAAGAAAATAACCTATATGTTCTATATATCTCTCATTCTCTCTCTCTCTCTCTCTCGATTCTCTCCCATTCTCTATCCCCGTGCTTGTGCTCACTACTTCTTTCTCTCTATTCATGCCATCTTCTTCTTTGTCTCTATTGTCATCCCCTTTCTCCTTTCTATCTATCTTTTTCTAGGTTTTTCTCACATTGAAGCTGATCAGGTATGTAAGTTCCCAATTGAAGGATGAGTGATGGCCAAATTTACAAATTTTTTTGGGGTTTTCCGCTTTTATGTTGTTTGTCTCCGAATTTTAATTTGTAGTGGTTTTTCATTTCCCTGTGTTTATTGATTTAGTTTTCTTTTTAATTATTTTTTGGGTCTTTCTTGTTTTTGTTTTTGGTGGTTACTTGGGGTTTTGTATGGGAAAAATTGAGGTTTTCTTAAGGTTTCGGACAAGGGGATTAGTATCTTATTGTAACTAGGGTTTAGTTTGGATAAATCACTGAGTTGGTGATCTGTTTATTATTATAAAGTAAAAGTTAATTTCTATCTTGATAAGGTTATAAAATTAAAGGTTTTGTATTTTAATGAAAATTCTTTTCAAACTTTGAATTCAAATTTTTTTTTTACTTTGTTTTTCTAGGAAATTAGGTACTCATCAAGTGAAATAAACATCAATGCATATGCCTTTTGATTCTTTTTTTTTTTAATTTTTTGAGAAATTATTTTTTTCTTTCTTTTTTTCTTTTTTTTTCAGTTTTGAAGTTTAATGGTTTATGGTATGATGTATTTTTTTTTATAGAGCTTTGTGTTGATTCTAGAAAGATCAAACTTAAATATTTGCCTCATGTGAATTTTCCATTGGTGGTGACTATAGGGATTTTCTTGGTAAGGTTATGCAAGAAGGTTTGGGATGCTACTAAGATCGAGACAGAGTTGCTAAAGGAGGTGAAGATATTACAGCCATTTTGGTGATTGCTTTTTGAAACCTCATCATCTTTGTTAATTGATTTTGCTTTCATAGGTTTTTGTGTAAATCTTTGTTATTATGGTTGTTTATTATAACTTTGTTTTCCTTAAATTGTTTGATTGATTGGAAACAACCCAAATAACTATAGGGTTGTTAATTCTTTAAGTTATTTAATTGAGAACAATCACATTAATTTTCCTTGGACTCCCAATACATTTCCCTTACGAAATTCCTCAATTAATCAAACACATTAATGTAGTCATGTATGTCATCCTTCTTTGTGGTTTCATGATTTATGGTTTCATTTAATTGTTTTGTTTCATGTTTTGTACTTGAATCAAATTAAGATGAGAAGAAGGTATATACCATATATATTTTCATCTATGTTTTGTTTCATGATTTGAGGGGAAAGATAGATATCGTGCTTTTCTTGTTATTTGTGTTCTCAATGTTATTATTAATCAATTAATTGTTGATTGTAACTTTTTTTTTTTTTTGCCAAACACAACTGTTTCATGGTTTTCTCAATTTTCACATTTGTCTACTTCTATGTTTAAGATTGTCATGAATGATGGAAAGCATACTGCTGCCCTTTTGTGGACTTTTTAGTGATGCCTTTCTTTGGATTCATGCATCACCAATTCAGCGCCAAGTTTCATCGAAACTGTGGTTTCCAAATCCAATGTTTGTTTTCAACGTTTTAAAATATAGCCTAATTTTGGTTGAATTCTGCTGAACATGTATTAACCACAAAAAAATATGTTCATGGGAACTCTAACATGAAGCAACCATCCATGATCATAACTTTCAAAAACTTCATATTTTTTTCCATTTGTCTTCTAAATATTCATAATGGTCTTGCAATGTGTATGCTGTTTAATTTTTCTAAAAGCATTAACATATACAATTCAATTTGCAGATATTAAACATATTTGTGGGATAAAATTAAACTTTTCAGCTGGCATTTCATCTTGTTCTGAATAAATTCAGAGAGTGATGTCATTCAATCAACACTTTTGTGGAAAGGAATTAGGTTTAGTTGATCAGCATATGTCACCTACCAACTCAAATGATACAGTACCTGGTTCTAATGCTATATATGGTTGTGTGATTTATGCTTATATTCAGACCTCTTTCATTAGAACATTAATATGCTTCTATTTTCAACTTGACATTGATTATCATTAACAATTATTGTATATGGTTCTTTTTCATTCTTATTTAATTAATCAGCAATGATTTTATGTTTCCATTTTCATGACTTGTCTTTCATTCTCATTAGCAAGATTTGGTTTCACTCTATACATATTCAATACTTTTATATTGATTTGTCTAAATAACCTATTTATATAACTTGCAAATCTCGTGTTATATTTGGATAGAGAGAGATCAGTGGAAAAAGTACAAGCAAGAAGAAAAAGATTTGTTTCAAAAAGTTGAGGTAATTTTTTTTTAAAATTGTCTTGCTTTGAATTTGATTTTCTTTCTATGCCATTGACCATGGTTGTTCAATTGTGATTTGGTTGTTCCTTTTATATGAACTAGGTGAATACTTATTAGGCCTGGGTTTTTGCATTATATATTCTAGTAGTCAAATGCAGTGCATTTATGTTAAATGTTACATTCTTAATTGATCTTATCAATGTTTATGCCGTTGATTACATGTGATGAACTTAGAAGTTCAATTTTTCTGTTATCAAAGTACTTTCTTTCTTTGTTGCAATTTACTTTTATCAAAGTACTTTCTTTCTTTGTTGCAATTAGTAGGTCATTGTAAATTCTTTTATTGTAAATGTTGGATTATGTTTTTGCTTCTCTTTCTTGAATGAGTTTACTACGAGGAATTAATGTTGTTTTTTTAGCTGGTTTGCCAATATAAATTTTAGAAATTAGGACTTCTGAGATTTGGTTGATAACAGCAATGCATCCAAATTTGCTTCATATAATTTGTAGTCCAATATTCCTATTGTTGTTTTGTAAGTGTGTGTCTTTAATTTATTTATCACTAGAATTGTTGTAAATCCATTAATCCATTCCTCTTGTGGCCTTATAACTATAAAAACTTACAAATCATTCACACAATCAGCTAAAAATCTATTAGATACGCATTTTTTATTTATAAAAATGGCCCTGATTGTGAGAACAATTTTATAACAAGATCTAAATAATAACAATACTACGGTTTAAAGCAGAAGATTAGTAGACAACAAATACTACGGTTTTATTCAAAACTGAAAATTAGGAGAAATTACTATAAGAAAACATAAGATAAGGGTTTTGATTAAATACATACAAATAGAAGTAATTAAGAAAAGGAAACGTAGGATTCTTGTTTTGAATGAAAGATAGTAGAATTTACGAAAGAAAAAAGAAAAAAATTATGGTTTTGAAAGATAGTGTTAGTGTTTTGATAAACACCAAAACAAGACATTCCGAAAATAAAACAAACATTAGGGTTTTGATGGAAAGCATAAGGTTAGGCTTTTGATTCAAGTATAGTGACGTTACGAAAAGAAAGCATATGATCGACGTTTTATTAAAGAAAGGTGACACTACCATAAGAAAAACTTTTTATTAGGGTTTTTATTCAAAAATAGCAGGTATTCTGAAAGGAAAAGTAAATCTTTTGGGTCTTGGTTCAAAAATACGTGTCATTTTAAAATGATAACAAAGAGGTTTCATTTAAAACTGAAAATTAGGAGATATTACTATTAGAAAATATAAGATTAGGGTTTGACTAAATACATACAGATAGAAGTTATTTAGAAAAGGAAATATAGGATTCTTGTTTTCACTGAAAGATACGAGACTTTACTAAACAAAAGGAAAAGATTATGGTATTGAAAGATAGGATTAGTGTTTTGATTGAAAACAAAACGAGACATTCCGAAAATAAAAAAAAAGCATTGGGGTTCTAATTTAAAGCAGAAGATTAGGCTTTTGATTCAATTATAGTCGGCGTTACGAAAAGAAAACATATAATCAAGGTTTTGATTATAGAATGGCGACACTACCATAAAAAAACTTATGATTTGTGTTTTGATTCAAAAATAGTAGGTATGCCGAATGGAAAAGAAAGGGTTTGGGGTCTTGGTTCAAAATACGAGTCATTTTAAAATGACAACAAAGACTACGGTTTTCATTCAAAACTGAAAATTAGGAGAAATTACTATAAGAAAAATTTAAGATAAAGGTTTTGATTAAATACATATAGATAGAAGTTATTAAGAAAAGGAAACGTAGGATTCTTGTTTTGACCGAAAGATAGGAGACTTTACGAAAGAACAAGAAAAAAAATTATGGTTTTGGAAGATAGGGTTAGTGTTTTGATAAAAAACAAAACGAGATATTCCGAAAATAAAACAAAGCATTAGTGTTTTGATTGAAAGCATAAGATTAGGCTTTTGATTCAAGTATAGTGGGCGTTACGAAAAGAAAACATATAATCGACGTTTTATTAAAGAAATGTGACACTACCATAAGAAAACTTTTATTAGGGTTTTGATTCAAAAATAATAGCTATTCTAAAAGGAAAAGTAAGGCTTTTGGGTCTTAGTTCAAAAATACGAGTCATTTTAAAATGATAACAAAGACTAGGGTTTTCATTTAAAATTAAAAATTAGGACATTATTAGAAAACATAAGATTAGGGTTTTGATTGAATACATAAAGATAGAAGTTATTAAGAAAAGGAAACATAGGATTCTTGTTTGGACCGAAAGATAGGAAACTTTACGAAAGAAAAAAGAAAAAAATTATGGTTTTGAAAGATAGGGTTAGTGTTTTGGTAAAAAAAAAAACAAGACATTCCGAAAATAAAACAAAACATTAGGGTTTTGATTGAAAGCATAAGATTAGGCTTTTGATTCAAGTATAGTGGCGTTACGAAAAGAAAGCATATGATCGACGTTTTATTAAAGAAAGGTGACACTACCATAAGAAAAACTTTTTATTAGGGTTTTTATTCAAAAATAGCAGGTATTCTGAAAGGAAAAGTAAATCTTTTGGGTCTTGGTTCAAAAATACGTGTCATTTTAAAATGATAACAAAGAGGTTTCATTTAAAACTGAAAATTAGGAGATATTACTATTAGAAAATATAAGATTAGGGTTTGACTAAATACATACACATAGAAGTTATTTACAAAAGGAAATATAGGATTCTTGTTTTCACTGAAAGATACGAGACTTTACTAAACAAAAGGAAAAGATTATGGTATTGAAAGATAGGATTAGTGTTTTGATTGAAAACAAAACGAGATATTCCGAAAATAAAAAAAAGCATTAGGGTTTTGATTTAAAGCAGAAGATTAGGCTTTTGATTCAATTATAGTCGGCGTTACGAAAAGAAAAACATATAATCAAGTTTTTGATTATAGAAAGGTGACACTACCATAAAAAAAACTTATGATTTGTGTTTTGATTCAAAAATAGTAGGTATGCCGAATGGAAAAGAAAGGGTTTAGGGTCTTGGTTCAAAATATGAGTAATTTTAAAATGATAACAAAGACTACGGTTTTCATTCAAAACTGAAAATTAGGAGAAATTACTATAAGAAAATATAAGATAAAGGTTTTGATTAAATATATACAGATAGAAGTTATTAAAAAAAGGAAACGTAGGATTCTTGTTTTGACCGAAAGATAGGAGACTTTACGAAAGAACAAGAAAAAAAGTTATGGTTTTGGAAGATAGGGTTAGGGTTTTGATAAAAAACAAAACGAGACATTCCAAAAATAAAACAAAGCATTAGTGTTTTGATTGAAAGCATAAGATTAGGCTTTTGATTCAAGTATAGTGGGCGTTACAAAAAGAAAACATATAATCGACGTTTTATTAAAGAAAGGTGACACTATCATAAGAAAACTTTTTTATTAGGGTTTTGATTCAAAAATAGTAGCTATTCTGAAAGGAAAAAGTAAGGCTTTTGGGTCTTAGTTCAAAAATACGAGCCATTTTAAAATGATAACAAAGACTAGGGTTTAAAACTAAAAATTAGGAGATTATTAGAAAACATAAGATTAGGGTTTTGATTGAATACATAAAGATAGAAGTTATTAAGAAAAGGAAACATAGGATTCTTATTTTGACCGAAAGGTACGAGACTTTACTAAAGAAAAGGAAAAGATTATGGTTTTGAAAGATAGGGTTAGTGCTTTGATTGAAAACAAAACTAGACATTCCGAAAAAAAAAAAAAAAAGCATTAGGGTTTTTTATTTAAAGCAGAAGATTAGGCTTTTGATTCAAATATAGTCGGCGTTACGAAAAGAGAACATATGATAAAGGTTATAATTAAAGAAAGGTGACACTAACATAAGAAAACTTATGATTAGTGTTTTGATTTAAAAATAGTATTTATGCCGGATGGAAAAGAAAGGGTTTGGGTCTTGGTTCAAAATACGAGTCATTTTAAAATGACAACAAAGACTGCTGTTTTCATTCAAAACTGAAAATTAGGAGAAATTACTATAAGAAAATATAAGATAAGAGTTTTGATTAAATACATACAGATAGAAGTTATTAAGAAAAGTAAACATAGGATTCTTGTTTTGACCGAAAGATAGGAGACTTTACGAAAGAACAAGAAAAAAAATTATTTTTTTGGAAGATAGGGTTAGTGTTTTGATAAAAAACAAAACGAGACATTCCGAAAATAAAAAAAGCATTAGGGTTTTGATTGAAAGCATAAGATTAGGCTTTTGATTCAAGTATAGTGGGCGTTACGAAAAGAAAACTTATGATCGACGTTTTATTAAAGAAAGGTGACACTAGCATAAGAAAACTTTTTATTAGGGTTTTGATTCAAAAATAGTAGGTATTCTGAAAGGAAAAGTAAAGCTTTTGGATCTTGGTTCGAAAATACGAGTTATTTTAAAATGATAACAAAGACTAGGGTTTTCATTTAAAACTGAAAATTAGGAGATATTACTATTAGAAAACATAAGATTAGGGTTTTGATTAAATACATACAGATAGAAGTTATTTAGAAAAGAAAATATAGGATTCTTGTTTTGACTTTAAGATAGGAGGCTTTACCAAAGAAAAGGAAAAGATTATGGTTTTGAAATGTAGAGTTAGTGTTTTGATTAAAAAGAAAATGGGACATTCCGAAAATAAAACAAAGCATTAGGGTTTTGTTTCAATTTTAGTCGGCGTTACGAAAAGAAAATATATAATTAAGGTTTTGATTAAAGAAAGGCGACACTACCATACAAAAACTTATGATTAGTGTTTTGATTCAAAAATAGTAGGTATGCCGAATGGAAAAAAAGGGTTTGGGGTCTTGGTTCAAAATACGAGTCATTTTAAAATGACAACAAAGACTACAGTTTTCATTCAAAACTGAAAATTAGGAGAAATTACTATAAGAAAATATAAGATAAGAGTTTTGATTAAATACATACAGATAGAAGTTATTAAGAAAAGGAAACGTAGGATTCTTGTTTTGACCGAAAGATAGGTGAATTTACGAAACAACAAGAAAAAAAATTATGGTTTTGCAGATAGGGTTAGTGTTTTGATAAAAAACAGAATGAGACGTTCCGAAAATAAATCAAAACATTAGTGTTTTGATTGAAAGCATAAGATTTGGCTTTTGATTCAAGTATAGTGGGCGTTATGAGAAGAAAACATATCATCGACGTTTTATTAAAGAAAGGTGACACTACCATAAGAAACTTTTTATTAGAGTTTTGATTCAAAAATAGTAGGTATTCTGAAAGCAAAAGTAAGGCTTTTTGTCTTGGTTCAAAAATACGAGTCATTTTAAAATGATAAGAAAGACTAGGGTTTTCATTTAAAACTGAAAATTAATAGATTATTAGAAAACATAAGATTAGGAATTTGATTGAATACATAAAGATAGAAGTTATTAAGAAAAGAAAACATAGGATTCTTGTTTTGACCGAAATAAAGGAGACTTTACTAAAGAAAAGGAAAAGATTATGGTTTTGAAAGATAGGGTTAATGTTTTAATTGAAAACGAAACGAGACATTCCGAAAATAAAAAAAAACAAGCATTAGGGTTTTTGATTTAAAGCTGAAGATTAGGCTTTTGATTCGAATATAGTCGGCGTTATGAAAAGAAAACATATGATCAAGGTTTTAATTAAAGAATGGTGGCACTACCATAAGAAAACTTATGATTAGTGTTTTGATTCAAAAATAGTAGTTATGCCGAATGGAAAAGAAAGAGTTTGGGGTCTTGGTTCAAAAAATGAGTCATTTTAAAATGACAACAAAGACTACGGTTTTTATTCAAAATTGAAAATTAGGAGAAATTACTATAATAAAACATAATATAAGGGTTTTGATAAAATACACACAAATAGAAGTAATTAAGAGAAGGAAACGTAGGATTCTTATTTTGACTGAAAGATAGTAGACTTTACGAAAGAAAAAAAAATTATGGTTTTGAAAGATACGGTTAGTGTTTTGATAAAACACAGAACGAGACATTCTGAAAATAAAACAAAGCATTAGGGTTTTATTAAAAGCATAAGATTAGGCTTTTGATTCAAGTATAGTGGGCGTTACGAAAGTAAAGCATATGATCGACGTTTTATTAAAGAAAGGTGACACTACGATAAGAAAACTTTTTATTAGAGGTTTGATTCAAAAATAGTAGGTATTCTGAAAGGAAAAGTAAAGCTTTTGGTTCTTGGTTCAAAAATACGTGTCATTTTAAAATGATAAGAAAAAGATTTTCATTTTAAACTGAAAATTAGGAGATATTACTATTAGAAAACATAAGATTAGGGTTTTGATAAAATACATACAGATAGAAGTTATTTAGAAAAGGAAATATACGATTCTTGTTTTGACTTTAATATAGGAGGCTTTAACAAAGAAAAGGAAAAGATTATGGTTTTAAAAGGTAGAGTTAGTGTTTTGATTAATAACAAAATGAGACATTCTGAAAATAAAACAAAGTATTAGGGTTTTGACGGAAAGCAGAACATTAGGCTTTTGATTCAATTATAATCGGTGTTACGAAAAGAAAACATATAATCAAGGTTTTGATTAAAGAAAGGCGACACTACCATAAAAAACTTATGATTAGTGTTTTGATTCAAAAATAGTAGGTATGCCGAATGGAAAAGAATGGGTTTGGCGTCGTGCTTCAAAATACGAGTCATTTTAAAATGACAACAAAGACTACGGTTTTCATTCAAAACCGAAAATTAGGAGAAATTACTATAAGAAAATATAAGATAAGGGTTTTGATCAAATACATACAGATAGAAGTTATTAAGAAAAGGAAACGTAGGATTCTTGTTTTGAGCGAAAGATAGGAGACTTTACGAAAGAACAAGAAAAAAAATTATGGTTTTGGAAGATAGGGTTAGTGTTTTGACAAAAAACAAAACGAGGCATTCCGAAAATAAAACAAAGCATTAGGGTTTTGATTGAAAACATAAGATTAGGCTTTTGATTCAAATATAGTGGGCGTTACGAAAATAAAACATTTGATTGTTGTTTTATTAAAGAAAGGTAACACTACCATAAGAAAACTTTTTATTAGGGTTTTGATTCAAAAATAGTAGTTGTTCTGAAGGGAAAGTAAAGGTTTTGGGTCTTGGTTCAAAAATACGTGTCATTGTAAAATGATAACAAAGACTAGTGTTTTCATTTAAAACTGAAAATTAGGAGATATTACTATTAAAAAACATAAGATTAGGGTTTTGATTAAATACATACAGATAGAAGTTATTTAGAAAACGAAATATAGTATTCTTGTTTTGACCGAAAGATAAGAGGCTTTACCAAAGAAAAGGAAAAGATTATGGTTTTGAAAGGTAGAGTTAGTGTTTTGATTAAAAACAAAATGAGACATTCCGAAAATAAAACAAAGCATTAGGGTTTTGATGGAAAGCAGAAGATTAGGCTTTTGATTTAATTATAATCGGCGTTACGAAAAGAAAACATATAATCAAAGTTTTGATTAGAGAAATGCGACACTACCATAAAAAAAACCTATGATTAGTGTTTTGACTAAAAAATAGTAGGTATGCCGAATGGAAAAGAAAGAGTTTGGGGTCTTGGTTCTAAATACGAGTCATTTTAAAATTACAACAAAAACTACGGTTTTCATTCAAAACTGAAAATTAGGAGAAATTACTATAAGAAAATATAAGATAAGGGTTTTGATTAAATAAATACAGATAGAAGTTATTTAGAAAAGGAAACGTAGGATTCTTGTTTGGAGCGAAAGATAGGAGACTTTACGAAAGAACAAGAAAAAAAATTATGGTTTTGGAAGATAGGGTTAGTGTTTTGATAAAAAACAAAACGAGACATTCCGAAAATAAAACAAAGCATTAGGGTTTTGATTGAAGTTACTATAAGATAAGGAGACATTCCGAAAATAAAACAAAGCATTAGGGTTTTGATTGAAGTTACTATAAGATAAGGAGACATTCCGAAAATAAAACAAAGACTACGGTTTTCATTCAAAACTGAAAATTAGGAGAAATTACTATAAGAAAATATAAGATAAGGGTTTTAATGAGAGAAAGGTGACACTACCATAAGAAAACTTATAATTAGTGTTTTGATTCAAAAATAGTAGGTATGCCTAATGGAAAAGAAAGGGTTTGGGGTCTTGGTACAAAATACGAGTCATTTTAAAATGACAACAAAGACTACGGTTTTTATTCAAAACTGAAAATTAGTAGAAATTACTATAAGAAAACATAAGATAAGGGTTTTCATTAAATACATACAAATAGAAGTAATTAAGAAAAGGAAACATAGGATTCTTGTTTTGAATGAAAGATAGTAGACTTTACGAAAGAAAAAAGAAAAAAAATTATGGTTTTGAAAGATGGGGTTAGTGTTTTGATAAAAAACAAAACGAGACATTCCGAAAATAAAACAAAGCATTAGGGTTTTGATTGAAAGCATAAGATTAGGCTTTTGATTCAAGTATAGTGGCCGTTATGAAAAGAAAACATATCATCGACGTTTTATTAAAGAAATGTGACATTACCATAAGAAAACTTTTTATTAGGGTTTTAATTCAAAAACAGTAGGTATTCTGAAAGGAAAAGTAAGGCTTTTGGGTCTTGGTTAAAAAACACGAGTCATTTTAAAATGATAACAAAGACTAGGGTTTTCATTTAAATCTGAAAATTAGGAGATTATTAGAAAACATAAGATTTGGTTTTTGATTGAAAACATAAAGATAGAAGTTATTAAGAAAAGGAAACATAGGATTCTTGTTTTGACCGAAAGATACGAGACTTTACTAAAGAAAAGGAAAAGATTATGGTTTTGAAAGATAGGGTTAGTGTTTTGATTGAAAACGAAACAAGACATTCCGAAAATAAAAAAAATAAGCATTAGGGTTTGATGGAAAGCAGAAGATTAGGCTTTTGATTTAATTATAATCGGCGTTACGAAAAGAAAACATATAATCAAAGTTTTGATTAGAGAAATGCGACACTACCATAAAAAAACTTATGATTAGTGTTTTGATTAAAAAATAGTAGGTATGCCGGATGGAAAAGAAAGGGTTTGGGTTCTTGGTACAAAATACGAGTCATTTTTAAATGACAACAAAGACTACGGTTTTTATTCAAAAATGAAAATTAGGAGAAATTACTATAAGAAAACATAAGATAAGGGTTTTGATTAAATACATACAAATAGAAGTAATTAAGAAAAGGAAACATAGGATTCTTGTTTTGAATGAAAGATAGTAGACTTTACGAATGAAAAAAGAAAAAAAATTATGGGTTTGAAAGATAGGGTTAGTGTTTTGATAAAAAACAAAACGAGACATTCCGAAAATAAAACAAAGCATTAGGGTTTTGATTGAAAGCATATGATTAGGCTTTTGATTCAAGTATAGTGGGCGTTACGAAAAGAAAACATATCATCGATGGTTTATTAAAGAAATGTGACACTACCATAAGAAAACTTTTTATTAGGGTTTTGATTCAAAAATAGTAGGTATTCTGAAATGAAAAGTAAGACTTTTATGTCTTGGTTCAAAAGTACGAGTCATTTTAAAATGATAACAAAGACTAGGGTTTTTATTTAAAACTGAAAATTAGGAGATATTACTACTAGAAAATATAAGATTAGGGTTTTGATTAAATATATACAGATAGTTGTTATTTAGAAAAGGAAATATAGGATTCTTGTTTTGACTTTAAGATAGGAGGCTTTACCAAAGAAAAGGAAAAGATTATGGTTTTGAAAGGTAGAGTTAGTGTTTTGATTAAAAAACAAAATTAGACATTCCGAAAATAAAACAAAGCATTAGGGTTTTAATGGAAAGCAGAAGATTAGGCTTTTGATTCAATTATAGTCGGCATTACCAAAAGAAAACATATAATCAAGGTTTTAATTAAAGAAAGGCGACACTACCATAAAAAAACTTATGATTAGTGTTTTGATTCAAAAAAAGTACGTATGCCGAATGGAAACGAAAGGGTTTGGGTTCTTGGTACAAAATACGAGTCATTTTAAAATGACAACAAAGACTACGTTTTTTATTCAAAATTGAAAATTAGGAGAAATTACTATAAGAAAACATAAGATAAGGGTTTTGATTAAATACATACAAATAGAAGTAATTAAGAAAAGGAAACATAGGATTCTTGTTTTGAATGAAAGATAGTA
>JAFBII010000021.1:2768095-2804552 GCA_020875875.1 Dioscorea alata | reverse complement strand
ATCTTATCTTTCGGTCAAATAAGAATCATATTTTTTCTGTTCTTAATAACTTCTATCTGTACGTATTTAATCAAAACCCTAATCTTATGTTTTCTAATAGTAATATCTCCTAATTTTCTGTTTTGATTGAAAACCCTAATCTTTGTTGTAATTTTAAAATAACTCGTATTTCCGGACCAAGAAACCAAAGCCTTTCTTTTCCTTTCGGAATACCTGCTATTTTTGAATCTAATTACTAATCTTATGTTTTCTTATGGTAGTGTCACCTATCTTTAATAAAACCTTGATCATATGTTTTTTTTCTTTTTGTAACGACCACTATACTTGAATCAAAAGACTAATCTTATGCATTCGATCAAAACCCTAATGCTTTGTTTTATTATAGGAATGCCTCGTTTTGTTTTTAATCAAAATACTAACCGTATCTATCAAAACCATAATGTTTTCCTTTTTCTTTCGTAAAGTCTCCTATCTTTCCTTCAAAACTAGAATCCTATGTTTCCTTTTATTCATGACTTCTATATGTATGTATTTTATCAAAACACTAATCTTATGTTTTCTCATAGTAGTATCTCCTAATTTTCAATCTTGAATAAATATCCTCGTCTTTGTTGTCATTTAAAAATAACTCATATTTTTTTAACCAAGACCCCAAACCATTTCTTTTTCTTTCAGAATACCTACCATTTTTCAACCAAAACACTAATCCTAAGTTTTGATATGGTAGTGTCACCTTTTTTTTAATCAAAACCTCGACCAAATGTTTTCTTTCCGTAATGCCTACTATACTTAAATCAAAAGAATAATGTTCTGCTTTCAATCAAAACACTAATACTTTGATTTATTTTCGAAATTTCTCGTTTTGTTTTTAATCAAAACACTAACCCTATCTTTCAAAACCATAATTTTTTTTTTCTTTCGTAAAGTATCTTATTTTTCGATCCAAACAAAAATCGTATGATTTTTTTTCTTAATAACTTCCATCTGTACGTATTTAATTAAAACCCTAATCTTATGTTTTCTAATAGTAATATCTAATAATTTTTAGTTTTGAATTAATTTTTGTTGTAATTTTAAAATGACTCGTATTTTTGAAATAACATACGAAAGCCTTTCTTTTCCTTTCGGAATACCTACTATTTTTTATTGTATACCCTAATCTTATGGTTTTCTTATGGTAGTGTCACCTTTCTTTAATAAAACCTCGATCATATGTTTTCTTTTCGTAACGCCCACTATAGTTGAATCAAAAGCCTAATTTTATGCATTCAATCAAAATCCTAATGCTTTGTTTTATTTTCGGAATGTCTCGTTTTGTTTTTAATCAAAACACTAACCCTATTTTTCAAAACCATAATCTTTTCATTTTGTTTCGTAAAGTATCTTATCTTTCGGTCAAACAAGAATCATATTTTTTCTGTTCTTAATAACTTCTATCTGTACGTATTTAATCAAAACCCTAATCTTATGTTTTCTAATAGTAATATCTCCTAATTTTCAGTTTTGAATGAAAACCCTAATCTTTGTTATAATTTTAAAATAACTCGTATTTTCGAACCAAGAAACCAAAGCCTTTCTTTTGCTTTTCTAATACCTACTATTTTTGAATCTAAACCCTAATCTTATGTTTTCTTATGGTAGTGTCACCTTTCTTTAATAAAAACCTCGATCATATGTTTTCTTTTCGTAACGACCACTATACTTGAATCAAAAGCCTAATCTTATGCATTCAATCAAAATCCTAATGCTTTGTTTTATTTTCGGAATGTCTCGTTTTGTTTTTAATCAAAATACTAACCATATCTTTCAAAACCATAATCTTTTCCTTTTCTTTCGTAAAGTCTCCTATCTTTAGTTCAAAACTAGAATCCTATGTTTCCTTTTATTCATGACTTCTATATGTATGTATTTTATCAAAACACTAATCTTATGTTTTCTTATAGTAGTATCTCCTAATTTTCAGTTTTGAATAAATATCCTCGTCTTTGTTGTCATTTTAAAATAACACGTATTTTTTAAACCAAGACCCCAAACCCTTTCTTTTTCTTTCGAATACCTACTATTTTTCAATCAAAACACTAATCCTAAGTTCTCATATGGTAGTGTCACCTTTTTTTTAATAAAAACCTTGATCATATGTTTTCTTTCCATAACGCCTACTATACTTAAATCAAAAGCCTAATCTTCTGCTTTCAATCAAAACAATAATACTTTGTTTTGTTTTCGAAATATCTCTTTTTGTTTTTAATCAAAACACTAACCCTATCTTTCAAAACCATAATCTTTTTTCCTTTTCTTTCGTAAAGTATATTATCTTTCGGTCGAAACAAAAATCGTATTATTTCTTTTCTTATAACTTCTATCTGTACGTATTTAATCAAAACCCTAATCTTATGTTTTCTAATAGTAATATCTACTAATTTTCAGTTTTGAATGAAAACCCTAATTTTTGTTATAATTTTAAAATGACAGGTATTTTTGAACCAAGAAACGAAAGCCTTTCTTTTGCTTTCGGAATACCTGCTATTTTTGAATTTAAACCCTAATCTTATGTTTTCTTATGGTAGTGTCACCTTTCTTTAATAAAAACCTCTATCAAATGCTTTCTTTTCGTAACGCCCACTATACTTGAATACAAAGCCTAATCTTATGCATTCAATCAAAACCCTAATGCTTTGTTTAATTTTCGGAATGGCTCATTTTGTTTTTAATCAAAATACTAACCGTTGCTTTCAAAACCATAATCTTTTCCTTTTCTTTCGTAAAGTATCCTATCTTTAGTTCAAAACTAGAATCCTATGTTTCCTTTTATTCACGACTTCTATATGTATGTATTTTATCAAAACACTAATCTTATGTTTTCTTATAGTAGTATCTCCTAATTTTCAGTCTTGAATAAATATCCTCGTCTATGTTGTCATTTTAAAATAACACGTATTTTTTAAACCAAGGCCCCAAACCCTTTCTTTTTCTTTCGAATACCTACTATTTTTCAATCAAAACACTAATCCTAAGTTCTCATATGGTAGTGTCACCTTTTTTTTAATAAAAACCTTGATCATATGTTTTCTTTCCATAACGCCTACTATACTTAAATCAAAAGCCTAATCTTCTGCTTTCAATCAAAACAATAATACTTTGTTTTATTTTCGAAATATCTCTTTTTGTTTTTAATCAAAACACTAACCCTATCTTTCAAAACCATAATCTTTTTTCCTTTTCTTTCGTAAAGTATATTATCTTTCGGTCGAAACAAAAATCGTATTATTTCTTTTCTTATAACTTCTATCTGTACGTATTTAATCAAAACCCTAATCTTATGTTTTCTAATAGTAATATCTACTAATTTTCAGTTTTGAATGAAAACCCTAATCTTTGTTATAATTTTAAAATGACTGGTATTTTTGAACCAAGAAACGAAAGCCTTTCTTTTGCTTTCGGAATACCTGCTATTTTTGAATTTAAACCCTAATCTTATGTTTTCTTATGGTAGTGTCACCTTTCTTTAATAAAAACCTCTATCAAATGCTTTCTTTTCGTAACGCCCACTATACTTGAATACAAAACCTAATCTTATGCATTCAATCAAAACCCTAATGCTTTGTTTAATTTTTGGAATGGCTCATTTTGTTTTTAATCAAAATACTAACCGTTGCTTTCAAAACCATAATCTTTTCCTTTTCTTTCGTAAAGTATCCTATCTTTAGTTCAAAACTAGAATCCTATGTTTCCTTTTATTCACGACTTCTATATGTATGTATTTTATCAAAACACTAATCTTATGTTTTCTTATAGTAGTATCTCCTAATTTTCAGTCTTGAATAAATATCCTCGTCTATGTTGTCATTTTAAAATAACACGTATTTTTTAAACCAAGACCCCAAACCCTTTCTTTTTCTTTCGAATACCTACTATTTTTCAATCAAAACACTAATCCTAAGTTCTCATATGGTAGTGTCACCTTTTTTTTAATAAAAACCTTGATCATATGTTTTCTTTCCATAACGCCTACTATACTTAAATCAAAAGCCTAATCTTCTGCTTTCAATCAAAACAATAATACTTTGTTTTATTTTCGAAATATCTCTTTTTGTTTTTAATCAAAACACTAACCCTATCTTTCAAAACCATAATCTTTTTTCCTTTTCTTTCGTAAAGTATATTATCTTTCGGTCGAAACAAAAATCGTATTATTTCTTTTCTTATAACTTCTATCTGTACGTATTTAATCAAAACCTTAATCTTATGTTTTCTAATAGTAATATCTACTAATTTTCAGTTTTGAATGAAAACCCTAATTTTTGTTATAATTTTAAAATGACTGGTATTTTTGAACCAAGAAACGAAAGCCTTTCTTTTGCTTTCGGAATACCTGCTATTTTTGAATTTAAACCCTAATCTTATGTTTTCTTATGGTAGTGTCACCTTTCTTTAATAAAAACCTCTATCAAATGCTTTCTTTTCGTAACGCCCACTATACTTGAATACAAAGCCTAATCTTATGCATTCAATCAAAACCCTAGTGCTTTGTTTAATTTTCGGAATGGCTCGTTTTGTTTTTAATCAAAATACTAACCGTTGCTTTCAAAACCATAATCTTTTCCTTTTCTTTCGTAAAGTATCCTATCTTTAGTTCAAAACTAGAATCCTATGTTTCCTTTTATTCACGACTTCTATATGTATGTATTTTATCAAAACACTAATCTTATGTTTTCTTATAGTAGTATCTCCTAATTTTCAGTCTTGAATAAATATCCTCATCTTTGTTGTCATTTTAAAATAACACGTATTTTTTAAACCAAGACCCCAAACCCTTTCTTTTTCTTTCAGAATACCTACTATTTTTCAATCAAAACACTAATCCTAAGTTCTCATATGGTAGTGTCACCTTTTTTTTAATAAAAACCTTGATCATATATTTTCTTTCCGTAACGCCTACTATACTTAAATCAAAAGCCTAATCTTCTGCTTCCAATCAAAACACTAATACTTTCTTTTATTTTCGAAATGTCTCTTTTTGTTTTTAATCAAAACACTAACCCTATCTTTCAAAACCATAATCTTTTTTCCTATTCTTTGGTAAAGTATCGTATCTTTCGGTCGAAACAAAAATCGTATTATTTCTTTTCTTATAACTTCTATCTGTACGTATTTAATCAAAACCCTAATCTTATATTTTCTAATAGTAATATCTCCTAATTTTCAGTTTTGAATGAAAACCCTAATCTTTGTTATAATTTTAGAATGACTCGTATTTTTGAACCAAGAAACAAAAGCCTTTCTTTTCCCTTCGGAATACCTGCTATTTTTGAATCTAAACTGTAATCTTATGTTTCTATTGGTAGTGTCACCTTTCTTTAATAAAAACGTCGATCAAATACTTTCTTTTCGTAACGCCCACTATACTTGAATACAAAGCCTAATCTTATGCATTCAATCAAAACCTAATGCTTTGTTTTTTTTTTTTCGGAATATCTAGTTTTGTTTTTAATCAAGATACTAACCGTATCTTTCAAAACCACAATCTTTTCCTTTTCTTTCGTAAAGTCCCCAATCTTTAGTTCAAAACTAGAATCCTATATTTCCTTTTATTCATGACTTCTATATGTATGTATTTTATCAAAACACTAATCTTATGTTTTCTTATAGTAGAATCTCCTAATTTTCAGTCTTCAATAAATATCATCGTCTTTGTTGTCATTTTAAAATAACTCGTATTTTTTAACCAAGACCCCAAACTCTTTCTTTTTCTTTCGGAATACCTACCATTTTTCAACCAAAACACTAATCCTAAGTTTTGATATGGTAGTGTCACCTTTTTTTTAATCAAAACCTCGACCAAATGTTTTCTTTCCGTAATGCCTACTATACTTAAATCAAAAGAATAATGTTCTGCTTTCAATCAAAACACTAATACTTTGTTTTATTTTCGAAATTTCTCGTTTTGTTTTTAATCAAAACACTAACCCTATCTTTCAAAACCATAATTTTTTTTTTCGTAAAGTATCTTATTTTTCGATCCAAACAAAAATCGGATTATTTTTTTTCTTAATAACTTCTATCTGTACTTATTTAATTAAAACCCTAATCTTATGTTTTCTAATAGTAATATCTAATAATTTCAGTTTTGAATGAATACCCTAATTTTTGTTGTAATTTTAAAATGACTCGTATTTTTGAAATAACATACGAAAGCCTTTCTTTTCCTTTCGGAATACCTACTATTTTTTATTGTATACCCTAATCTTATGGTTTTCTTATGGTAGTGTCACCTTTCTTTAATAAAACCTCGATCATATGTTTTCTTTTCGTAACGCCCACTATAGTTGAATCAAAAGCCTAATTTTATGCATTCAATCAAAATCCTAATGCTTTGTTTTATTTTCGGAATGTCTCGTTTTGTTTTTAATCAAAACACTAACCCTATTTTTCAAAACCATAATCTTTTCATTTTGTTTCGTAAAGTATCTTATCTTTCGGTCAAACAAAAATCATATTTTTTCTGTTCTTAATAACTTCTATCTGTACGTATTTAATCAAAACCCTAATCTTATGTTTTCCAATAGTAATATCTCCTAATTTTCAGTTTTGAATGAAAACCCTAATCTTTGTTATAATTTTAAAATAACTCGTATTTTCGAACCAAGAAACCAAAGCCTTTCTTTTGCTTTTCTAATACCTACTATTTTTTAATCTAAACCCTAATCTTATGTTTTCTTATGGTAGTGTCACCTTTCTTTAATAAAAACCTCGATCATATGTTTTCTTTTCGTAACGACCACTATACTTGAATCAAAAGCCTAATCTTATGCATTCAATCAAAATCCTAATGCTTTGTTTTATTTTCGGAATGTCTCGTTTTGTTTTTAATCAAAATACTAACCATATCTTTCAAAACCATAATCTTTTCCTTTTCTTTCGTAAAGTCTCCTATCTTTAGTTCAAAACTAGAATCCTATGTTTCCTTTTATTCATGACTTCTATATATATGTATTTTATCAAAACACTAATCTTATGTTTTCTTATAGTAGTATCTCCTAATTTTCAGTTTTGAATAAATATCCTCGTCTTTGTTGTCATTTTAAAATAACTCGTATTTTTTGAACCAAGACCCCAAACCCTTTCTTTTTCTTTCGGAATACCTACTATTTTTCAATCAAACCACTAATCCTAAGTTTTAATATGGTAGTGTCACCTTTTTTTTAATCAAAACCTTGATCATATGTTTTCTTTCCGTAACGCCTACTTTATTTAAATAAAAAGCCTAATCTTCTATTTTCAATCAAAACACTAATACTTTGTTTTATTTTCGAAATGTCTCGTTTTGTTTTTAATCAAAACACAAACCCTATCTTTCAAAACCATAATCTTTTTTTTTTCTTTCGTAAAGTATCTTATCTTTCGGTCCAAACAAAAATCGTATTATTTCTTTTCTTATAACTTCTATCTGTACGTATTTAATCAAAATCCTAATCTTATGTTTTCTAATAGTAATATCTCCTAATTTTCAGTTTTGAATAAAAACCCTAATCTTTGTTATAATTTTAAAATGACTCGTATTTTTTAACCAAGAAACGAAAGCCTTTCTTTTCCTTTCGGAATACCTGCTATTTTTGAATTTAAACCCTAATCTTATGTTTTCTTATGGTAGTGTCACCTTTTTTTAATAAAAACCTCGATCAAATGCTGTCTTTTCGTAACGCACACTATACTTGAATACAAAGCCTAATCTTATGCATTCAATCAAAACCCTAATGCTTTGTTTAATTTTCGGAATGGATCGTTTTGTTTTTAATCAAAATACTAACCGTATCTTTCAAAACCATAATCTTTTCCTTTTCTTTCGTAAAGTCTCCTATCTTTAGTTCAAAACTAGAATCCTATGTTTCCTTTTATTCATGACTTCTATATGTATGTATTTTATCAAAACACTAATCTTATGTTTTCTTATAGTAGTATCTCCTAATTTTCAGTCTTGAATAAATATCCTCGTCTATGTTGTCATTTTAAAATAACACGTATTTTTTAAACCAAGACCCCAAACCCTTTCTTTTTCTTTCGAATACCTACTATTTTTCAATCAAAACACTAATCCTAAGTTCTCATATGGTAGTGTCACCTTTTTTTTAATAAAAACCTTGATCATATGTTTTCTTTCCATAACGCCTACTATACTTAAATCAAAAGACTAATCTTCTGCTTTCAATCAAAACAATAATACTTTGTTTTATTTTCGAAATATCTCTTTTTGTTTTTAATCAAAACACTAATCCTATCTTTCAAAACCATAATCTTTTTTCCTTTTCTTTCGTAAAGTATATTATCTTTCGGTCGAAACAAAAATCGTATTATTTCTTTTCTTATGACTTCTATCTGTACGTATTTAATCAAAACCCTAATCTTATGTTTTCTAATAGTAATATCTACTAATTTTCAGTTTTGAATGAAAACCCTAATCTTTGTTATAATTTTAAAATGACTGGTATTTTTGAACCAAGAAACGAAAGCCTTTCTTTTGCTTTCGGAATACCTGCTATTTTTGAATTTAAACCCTAATCTTATGTTTTCTTATGGTAGTGTCACCTTTCTTTAATAAAAACCTCTATCAAATGCTTTCTTTTCGTAACGCCCACTATACTTGAATACAAAGCCTAATCTTATGCATTCAATCAAAACCCTAATGCTTTGTTTAATTTTCGGAATGGCTCGTTTTGTTTTTAATCAAAATACTAACCGTATCTTTCAAAACCATAATCTTTTCCTTTTCTTTCGTAAAGTATCCTATCTTTAGTTCAAAACTAGAATCCTATGTTTCCTTTTATTCACGACTTCTATATGTATGTATTTTATCAAAACACTAATCTTATGTTTTCTTATAGTAGTATCTCCTAATTTTCAGTCTTGAATAAATATCCTCATCGTTGTTGTCATTTTAAAATAACACGTATTTTATCAAAGCAAATAAATCGAAAGATGAAAGAGAGAAAAGTGCAAGCAACGAGTAAAAAGAGAGAGACTAGTAATAAGTGAAAATAGGGTATCCGGACAAGTTACCTCTAGGACTTATGCTTCTAGTGCAAGACTATGCTATTATACCTTCCTATTGATGTTAATTGAGTCGAGGAAAATCCTGAAACACACGGTCCCAAATCTAAGGTCAACCGTGGCTAACCTCAACACTATGTCCCGGCAATAGGATTCACGTCAACCCTTCACTCTGTTGATTGCTCAACTAAGCCCCAGGGGAGTATTTCTACCTAAGCCTAACACTATGTGGGATTGCTTTAAGCTCTAGGGACTCCTAGTGATAAAACCTGTTCCTATGTGTGATAGTTCTAACCCTTTGGTCCAGGAGGAAGAACCATTGTCTAAATTAAGCCCTAGTGCGTAGGATTCACGTCACCCCAAAACCTTGGGGGAGTTTGTCTACCTAGCACTTCACTCTATTTCGACCTCTAATGACTCAAGGAATCGGAGGTAGGGAGAAATCACAACGGAAGGGAAAGGGGTACGGTGTTACCTCACAACTCTCCCTCTCAACCCTCTTCAATTTTAAGTAGTCTAATCCTATAGGAGTTGTCACAGCTCCAAAGGATAACCTAGATTGTTCTCAATCCTTAGTGTCACGGCTAAGAGAAAACAATAGCACAAGAAATCTAAAATTGAAACTCGAATTTATTCATCAATTAATGGAAAAGCATAATAACAATGTCAAAGAAACATAATTATCCTAGAGTTTTACAAGTCCGAATACCCACGAGGGGTTTAGCTCCTCATGGAGCTATACATGTTCATCAATTTATGAAAGAAAGAACAAACTAAAGACATCAATGAAAACCCCCTCGCGTATGGTGTGGCCATGGTCTTGTGCGGCCGTCGAACGTCGGTGACGATGCCGATGACGCGCTCTAATCCTCCACAAAGTCCTCTCCGAAACCCTAGCCGCCCTCTCCAGAAGTTGGGGAGAAAGATAGGTCAAAAGATTTTTCAAAAAGTCTCCAAATCGGCTTTAAATAGGCTGAGTGCGGCTTTAAATTTGAAGTTATCGGGAATTCACACGGCCGTGTGGAATTTCCACACGCCCGTGTGAAGTTTCTGTCTTTCCTGAAAATTACTTCACACGGCCGTGTGTTAATTCCACACGCCCGTGTGAAGTTTCTGGCTTGCTGGAAAATCAATCCACACGGCCGTGCGTTAGTTCCACACGCCCGTTTGACGTCTCTGGTTTGCTGGAAAATTAGTTCACACGGCCGTTTGTTAATTCCACACGCCCGTGTGAATTCTCTGGAACCTTGACTCTTCGGCAGAAGTGCACAGTAACTTGCTACAGTACAGTCTACAGTGTTGCTACAATAACTCTCCGAAATGCTACCGAATATGTTGTTTCTTCATCGAGGCCATTGAATTGGGCACACAATCAATGGTAGATCGTGCCTATTGCTTCGAGTCTCCTTCTTGGTGAAGTTTTCATAAGCTACACGAGTTAGACTTGTTGTGAATGTGACTGCCTTTGTGCCCCTCCAAAGGAGGTTGGCACACACTCACAAGTCTAACCTCGTGCCTTGTTCCTTGCTTGGTCTGAAAACCTCCCAACAACGGTGAACACGACCTAACTTCGTTCTTCTTTTCCAACTTAGCTCCACGAAACCTACAATGCTCAAGAATACACAAATGCACACTATTTAGTGATAAAATCTGATAAAAGTATGTTCATTTGTAAGATAATAACGCTTCGCGTTACTACAACACAAGCACTTATCAAATCCCCCCACACTTAAGCTTTTGTTTGTCCTCAAGAAAAATAGAACGTGAAAGTACTTGGGAAGAACAATTGAAAGTGCTCGGCCTTAGGTTCACCAAAAGTATGCAAAAGAAGCATTCTACAAGTAAGGGGAAATCAAAACATTGCATAAGGTTATCATTGCTCTAGCTAAAAACGCGAATCAAAAAGGAAGAAGAACTCGAAAATGTGTAGTGTGTGTGAACTCACTCAAGACAACCAACGAGTACTAGCTTCACACAACCTCGAAGGTAGCCCTTTCCTAGGCGGCCGCTAAAGGTGGCTTTCACACTTTCGAGGAGGTAGCTCTTTCTACCGGGGTAGTAGCTTTCACGCATCCCATGAGATAGCTCTTTCTCTCATTAGGGCATAACTTGTATCCGACTTATGAGAGTAGCTACATACTTCATAGGTGGTAGCTCTTTCCACCCCAAATGCATAAAACAAAGAAAATATTCACAAAGTCATATATATATATATATATATATATTTTTTTTTTTTTCTTTTCTTTTTCTCTTTTCCATATTTTTTTTATTTTTCATTTTTTTTATATGCATTTTCCAAAGTAAAACTAAGAACGATGATAAACTTGTCCTTAAAAACTTCAAGATTGAGTTTCCAAAAGATTCCAAGAGTAAGTTGTGCAATATGAGAATATCGAGCAATAAATTCCTAAAATTCAAGTAGAAACTAGAGCATGATAGGATACATTGTTAAAAATTCTCCTAAACTATAAGAATACAACCGTTGCAACTAAGGTGAACCGCCATAGGCTACATGAACATGATCAATTGACCGCACAAGTAAAGGTGTGTGTAATGTGAATTCTCCCCCCCATACTTAAGATGTACATTGTCCCCAATGTACGCATGCAAGCATTATAACCAATAAAACAATGAAGAACAATTAGTGTGGAAGTTGCAATTGAAACATTACTCCCCTGAACTCCAAGTGTTGCGTTTGATGGAGCTAGGTCATTGAGAGTTGAGTCTCAATGGTTTGTGGAGCATACACGGTCCAATGACCGTGCCTATGACAATTCCTCAATTTCCTTAAATCCAAGACCATCTGCACACATACGCAAGGGTTCAGTATAGCTCAAAATAAAGCTCGAGTATATAAAGATATGATAATGAAGTACAACTCGAGACAAAACAAATAAAAACATACCCAGAAGGAGAGTCCTTTCTGGGTACTACAAGTCCAACAAAAATAAGAAAATAAAAGTGCGATAAAAGAAAGATAAAATCTACGACGCCTCAGCGTCGGTGTCCTGATGTGTATCCTCTGGTGCTGCTGCTGCTGCTGGTGGTGGTGGTGAATCTGATGCTGATGGAGATGGAGGCGGAGTCGGTGAGGGAACCCGTCGGGGTCGCACCACAGATCGCTCAAGCAACTGAATCACTGTGGCAAGCTGTGCTGATAAGTGAGCGAACTGTGATGCCTGAGTAGTCCTCAACTCGGCAAACCCTGCTGCCTATGCGACCCTCAGCTCGGCTAACTCCTGCTGCATGATACCTACAGCATTCTCGAGGCGCTCGAACCTGTCCTGTCCTCGAGAAGGAGAAAAGATACGCACTGGAGGTGGCTCCGGTGCTGTGGGTGGTGCCTCGGCCTCTGCCCCTGCCTCTGTGTCCACTGGTGGTGGCTCTAAGGCTGCCTGTGAGCCCTCGGCCTACTCTGTCTGGGGAATGGTCCATGTATATACTCCTGTCCCTGTCCTGCGGATCATCCCCATCATCCTCAGTGTATCTGTGCCCAGAGGGATCGGTATACTGGTCTTCTCTGCCTCTCGTACTCCGTCTCTGAGACTCATCCCTATCAGGAGTCTCGAAATGTAGGGTCCTGCGAAGATCACTCCAACCCTAGGGTACTGGCCCTGATGGCGCAAATACTCTGCTAAGATGTGCCCTAAGTGGAGTGGTACCCTCTGAGCCATCGAATATAGATAAAGTAGCTCCTGGCGACTCAGAACCCAAGTGCTATCACCTCGCCCACTCACTGATCTACTAAGAATGGCATGTAAGTATCTGTAGGCCGGGCGAGACAAGCACGTGGCCTTTGAGATCCCTGGCTCATACTGGCCTTCTCTGCACAAATCTCTGTATGCCCTCTGCGGGGTAAGACTGCCCGGGTAGTCTGTAGGAAGATCCCTGTACTCCTCGGTCTGTGTATAGGCCTCATCGTATAGTCCCAGATGGATCGAAAACTGGGTCAAGTTGAAGCTGAAATGCTGGCCTAATACCCTGAACTGAATGGTATCAGGAGTGGAAAAATCCCTGTATGATCTGTCAAACTCAAATGAAGCCAGGAACTCCAGTGTCACCCCTCGAATGGCTGGGTCTCTAATCCTCAATAATCTCCTCCAGCCACCCACCGAGAGTAGCTCCTCAACCTCCTCGGCAATACCGTCACCCCCCTGGATCTCTCTGATAATGCTCAGGTCGGGGTATCGTGACTGTCCGAAACAGAGTGTGGATAATCTATCAAACCTGGTCTGGTGCTCAGGTATACGGAACTCTGTCTCCTCTAGAGGGGGTGTGGGCTCACGGGGTCGCTTCCCAGCCGACTTCATGGATCTGGAAGTCATATCTGCGAGATTGAAAAGAGAATTGATCAAAAACATTAAAATATAACAATCTGCAGAAATCCACACGGCCGTGTGTTAATTCCACACGCCCGTGTGGATCATCGGGCGGGCAGAGCATAACGGCCGCGGGGCCAAAATTCCAAAATTAACAATCTAATTCGTTCCAATTCATTCCTAAGCATACTCGCATACTCATTAATCATTCAATATAGGCGAAATCATCAAAAAGAATGAATTAAGTTGAGAATTGACGGAGAAGAAGGCTTTGAAGTCCTTACCGACGGAGTGGATGAAGAAATATTAAGAACCGGCCGGAAAACTACAATAAAAGCCTTAAAAATCTTCTGAGATGGTTGGGGAACTAGTGGAGAGAGTAGAAGGAGAGTTTAGAATGAAAATGGAAGAGGCACGAGTGAAAACCAAAAGAAATCGCGCGGCTTTTGGAGTTCTGGGAATTCACACGGCCGTGTGACAATGCCACACGGCCGTGTGCCTCTGAAATTAGGGTTCACAGGGGCCAACACACGCCCCTGTGTGCATTCTGTTCACTCTCTGGCTACCCCACACGGCCGTGTGGAAATTCCACACGGCCGTGTGCCTTCACGAGGATATCCACAGGGGCTGGTACATGACCCTGTGGCTTCTCGGGAAAACACAGAAGCTCTCTGAAAAATATCACACGGCCGTGTGTTAATTCCACACGGCCGTGTGCTCAACCTGGCAGAGAACACAAGGCCGGTCACAGGGGCCAACACACGCCCCTGTGGCCTCTCTGATTTGCCCGAAAAATCTAAGTGTTTCACACGGCCGTGTGTTAATTCCACACGGCCGTGTGCCAATCACAAGCTCTTCCACAGGGGCTGTCACACGCCCCTGTGTTTTCTCGGGAAGAAGGGATTTTTCTGCAGAGTTTTCACACAGCTGTGTGTTAATTCCACACGGCCGTATGCCTTAGCACAGTGGCACTCACACGCCCCTGTGAACTCTCTGGAAAAGAGTTGAAGTTCTGCGAAAATTCACACGGCCGTGTGTTAATTCCACACGCCCGTGTGCCCCATCTGAAGTTTTCACAGGGGCAAAGTCACGCCCCTGTGTCTTCTCTGGTTGAGCTCCAATTGGTAACACACAGCCGTGTGTTAATTCCACACGGCCGTGTGTTTTCTCTGGTTTACTTAGAAAATTTTACAGACTCTCAGAAAAATTCAGAAACTCTTTAAAAATACTTAGAGCCTGTAAAAACCATAAAATTACGACCAGAAACCAAAGAAAACACACTCAACCAATCTAAACTTCATCAATTATCGTTAAGGCACACGAAATTCATCAAAAACCCACAAGAAAATCGCAGCGTAAGCACATGAAAAATTCAGGACACCAAAACTAAGACTTTTTATTCAATATAAAGCTAACTAGGTTCTAGAAAAACTGTAAAGCATTGGGTTGCCTCCCAAGAAGCGCTTGTTTAACGTCACTAAGCTTGACGTACCTGGCTTACCTTACGGAGGTTCATGAATGGAAGTTGCCCTCTTCCCTACAACCTGGAAGCATGCATTACATAACCTTTGTAGAGTAGAGGGGGAGTTGTCGAGTTTGTTACCACAAAAAGGTGAATCAACCTTACTCCTTGAATGTTCATTTCCCTTGTTGTTAGGGTTCTTCTTGTGGCGTCTTTTCGACCTTTTCATCCTCCGAAGCATTTTCTTCATACGCTCCATTTCTTGCTTGAAGTCATCCTTGATTAGACCAATGGAGAGCACTTCTTCTTCAATCTCCAAGTCTTGGTCCGGCCATCCTTCATATGGATCAGGGTTCATCATTTCCTGCACATAATCATCTATTAGTTCATCGGTGGTGTCAAGGAAATATAAAGTGTCATCAAAATCGAGAGAGTGTCTCATGGCTTCGGTGAGTCGGTATGTGAGCTTGTCTTCTCCTACTCGCAATGTGAGCTCCCCACCGTCCATGTCGATCAAGGCCTTGGAAGTACGCAAGAATGGCCTTCCAAGGATCAATGGAACCTCGACATCCTCATCGACATCCAACACTACGAAGTCAACAGGAAATATGTATTTGTCGACTTTCACCAACACATCTTCCAGAATCCCTCTCGGATGCCTCACTGATCGGTCCATGAGTTGAAGTGTCATCCGAGTGGGTCTTGGCTCGCCCAAGCCTAGCTTTTGGAAGAACGTGTAAGGCATGACATTGATGCTTGCCCCTGAGTCGGCCAATGCCATCTCTTCACCCATGTTGCCAATGTTACATGGTATTATGAAACTCCCGGGATCTTTTCTTTTGCTCGGCATGTTCTTTTGCAATACGGCCGAGCAATTGGCATCGAGTATCACAGATGCACTCTCCTCCAATTTCCTCTTGTTGGTTAGGAGGTCTTTCAAGAACTTCGCGTACTTAGGCATTTGGGCTAATGCTTCCGCGAATGGTATGTTGATGTGCAACTGTTTGAAAATTCCCAGAAATTTCTTGTATTGTTCATTGTCTTGGTCATTCTTTAATCGTGAAGGATAGGGGATCCTTGGCTTGTAGGGTGGGGATGCCACCTCTTTTTCCTTTGTTACTCCTTCCTCTACCTCCACTACCTCGGGTGTCGCTTGGGCCTTTTCTAGAGGGAGATTTCTCTCGACCTCTTTCCCACTCCTCAAGGTGATTGCTTTCAATTGTTCCCTCGGATTTGTCTCCGTATTACTAGGCAAACTCCCTTGAGGCCTTTCCGCTAATGTCTTCGCAATTTGCCCCACTTGATTCTCCAAATTATGTAAGGAGGCGGTATGATTGCGAAGTGTAGCTTCCACCGACTGGAATCTAGCATCCGATGAAGAAACAAACCGTGTGAGAGCTCTTTCTAGATCAGTCATCTTTCCTTCTATCCCTGTCACTCGGCTTTCTAAATTCGGTGCTTGTTGGTTCTGAAATCCTGGTGGTGTGTTATTCTTTTGTTGTGACTGTCCTTGGTTGCTCCATGAGAAATTTGGGTGATTCCTCCACCCTGGATTGTAAGTGCCACTATACGGGTTGCCTTGGCCTTGTCCTCTGTAGTTATTTCCCACAAAATCAGCCTGCTCCACCGTGCTAGCGCCCCCAATAGCAATCGGACAATCACTTGAAGCATGACCTCCCCCACAGCCGTTACATGTGGTGATGGCCGCAACTTTTGGTGAAGTTAGAGCGTCCAACTTCTTACTCAATGATTCTACTTGTGCCACCAAAGATGTAACTGCATCAACATTATGAATTCCGGCTACCTTCCTTCTGTCCCTTGTGTTCCATTGATAGCTATTCATCGCCATCTCTTCAATAAGGTGCCGGGCTTCATCTGGGGTCTTGCATCCCAGAGTCCATCCTGCCACTGCATCTAAAAGTTGTTTAGTGCTTGGATTCAACCCATTATAAAAAGTATGAATGATCATCCACTCGGGGAATCCGTGTTGCGGGCACTTCCGGAGGAGCTCCTTGAACCTATCCCATGTCTCGAATAGAGACTCCAATTCCACTTGCATGAAGGATGAGATATCATTCCGGAGCCTTGCTGATTTTCCCGGCGGGAAATACCTAGCCAAGAATGCCTCGGCCATCTCTTCCCATGTAGTGATAGATGCTCTCGGTAATGAATGTAACCAATGTCTTGCTTTCCCCTTCAATGAAAATGGGAAGGCTCTCAATCTGATTACGTCGTCCGTTACCCCATTGATCTTCAACATGTCGCACACTTCAAGAAAATTCTCTAGATGGTTGTTGGGATCTTCATCGGCCAACCTATTAAACTGTGCGGACTGTTTCAACATTTGAATGAACGACGGCTTCAACTCAAAGTTATTTGCGGTAATTGGGGGCCTCACAATGCTTGATTGGGTCCCCATTACCGCGGGTCTAGCAAAATCAGCCAATGTCCTTTGTTGTTCGTTCTGTTCTGCCATAGCTTCCGACCCTTCTGAATCTATGCTGGCTTGCTTGGATTGTTCTTCCACAGGCTCTTTCCCTTTACGGTGTATTCTCCTTCCAATGTTCGGGTCTCCTTCAACAAGAATCGAAGGGTTCCCGCGGGTCATAACCTGAAGCCAACACAAAGAAAAGAAAAATAAGAACGATGATAGTTAAAGAAAGTATGAAATAGTCAACGAAGTGAATGACTAAAATAGCAAAAACAAGTATCAAAAATACGCCTATTCCCCGGCAACGGCGCCAAAAACTTGACACGACTTTTTGCGTGCGTACCGCAAGTGCACGGCCTTGTCGAAGTAATAAAAGTTACCCCGGTGAGTGGGTAGTCGAATCCATAGGGAATAGGGATTTAAAATACGAGAAATTGCTATTGAGTCATGTGATGTACGAAAAGAAACAATGATCGGAGTGATGAGTGAATTTATGGGAACTAGAGTAGATGCAAAGCAAATAAATCAAAAGATGAAAGAGAGAAAAGTGCAAGCAACGAGTAAAAAGAGAGAGACTAGTAATAAGTGAAAATAGGGTATCCGGACAAGTTACCTCTAGGACTTATGCTTCTAGTGCAAGACTATGCTATTATACCTTCCTATTGATGTTAATTGAGTCGAGGAAAATCCTGAAACACACGGTCCCAAATCTAAGGTCAACCGTGGCTAACCTCAACACTATGTCCCGGCAATAGGATTCACGTCAACCCTTCACTCTGTTGATTGCTCAACTAAGCCCCAGGGGAGTATTTCTACCTAAGCCTAACACTATGTGGGATTGCTTTAAGCTCTAGGGACTCCTAGTGATAAAACCTGTTCCTATGTGTGATAGTTCTAACCCTTTGGTCCAGGAGGAAGAACCATTGTCTAAATTAAGCCCCAGTGCGTAGGATTCACGTCACCCCAAAACCTTGGGGGAGTTTGTCTACCTAGCACTTCACTCTATTTCGACCTCTAATGACTCAAGGAATCGGAGGTAGGGAGAAATCACAACGGAAGGGAAAGGGGTACGGTGTTACCTCACAACTCTCCCTCTCAACCCTCTTCAATTTTAAGTAGTCTAATCCTATAGGAGTTGTCACACCTCCAAAGGATAACCTAGATTGTTCTCAATCCTTAGTGTCACGGCTAAGAGAAAACAATAGCACAAGAAATCTAAAATTGAAACTCGAATTTATTCATCAATTAATGGAAAAGCATAATAACAATGTCAAAGAAACATAATTATCCTAGAGTTTTACAAGTCCGAATACCCACGAGGGGTTTAGCTCCTCATGGAGCTATACATGTTCATCAATTTATGAAAGAAAGAACAAACTAAAGACATCAATGAAAACCCCCTCGCGTATGGTGTGGCCGTGGTCTTGTGCGGCCGTCGAACGTCGGTGACGATGCCGATGACGCGCTCTAATCCTCCACAAAGTCCTCTCCGAAACCCTAGCCGCCCTCTCCAGAAGTTGGGGAGAAAGATAGGTCAAAAGATTTTTCAAAAAGTCTCCAAATCGGCTTTAAATAGGCTGAGTGCGGCTTTAAATTTGAAGTTATCGGGAATTCACACGGCCGTGTGGAATTTCCACACGCCCGTGTGAAGTTTCTGTCTTTCCTGAAAATTACTTCACACGGCCGTGTGTTAATTCCACACGCCCGTGTGAAGTTTCTGGCTTGCTGGAAAATCAATCCACACGGCCGTGCGTTAGTTCCACACGCCCGTGTGACGTCTCTGGTTTGCTGGAAAATTAGTTCACACGGCCGTGTGTTAATTCCACACGCCCGTGTGAATTCTCTGGAACCTTGACTCTTCGGCAAAAGTGCACAGTAACTTGCTACAGTGATTCGCTACAGTACAGCCTACAGTGTTGCTACAATAACTCTCCGAAATGCTACCGAATATGTTGTTTCTTCATCGAGGCCATTGAATTGGGCACACAATCAATGGTAGATCGTGCCTATTGCTTCGAGTCTCCTTCTTGGTGAAGTTTTCATAAGCTACACGAGTTAGACTTGTTGTGAATGTGACTGCCTTTGTGCCCCTCCAAAGGAGGTTGGCACACACTCACAAGTCTAACCTCGTGCCTTGTTCCTTGCTTGGTCTGAAAACCTCCCAACAACGGCGAACACGACCTAACTTCGTTCTTCTTTTCCAACTTAGCTCCACGAAACCTACAATGCTCAAGAATACACAAATGCACACTATTTAGTGATAAAATCTGATAAAAGTATGTTCATTTGTAAGATAATAACGCTTCGCGTTACTACAACACAATTACTTATCAAAATACTAACCGTATCTTTCAAAACCATAATCTTTCCCTTTTCTTTCGTAAAGTATCCTATCTTTAGTTCAAAACTAGAATTATATGTTTCCTTTTATTAATGACTTCCATATGTATGTATTTTATCAAAACACTAATCTTATGTTTTCTTATATTAGTATCTCCTAATTTGCAGTCTTGAATAAATATCATCGTCTTTGTTGTCATTTTAAAATAACTCGTATTTTTGACCCTTGACCCCAAACGCTTTCTTTTTCTTTCGGAATACCTACTATTTTTCAATCAAAACACTAATCCTAAGTTTTCATATGGTAGTGTTATCTTTTTTTTAATCAAAACATTGATCATATGTTTTCTTTCCGTAACGCCTACTATACTTAAATCAAAAGCCTAATCTTCTGCTTTCAATCAAAACACTAATACTTTGTTTTATTTTCGAAATGTCTCGTTTTGTTTTTAATCAAAACACTAACCCTATCTTTCAAAACCATAATCTTTTCCTTTTCTTTCGTAAAGTATCTTATCTTTCGTTCTAAACAAAAATTGTATTATTTCTTTTCTTAGAACATCTATCTGTACGTATTTAATCAAAACCCTTGTCTTATGTTTTCTAATAGTAATATCTCCTAATTTTCAGTTTTGAATAAAAACCCTAATCTTTCTTATAATTTTAAAATGACTCGTATTTTGAACCAAGAAACGAAAGCCTTTCTTTTCCTTTCGGAATACCTATTTTTTTTTAATTTAAACAATAATCTTATGTTTTCTTATGGTAGTGTCACCTTTCTTTAATAAAAACATCGATCAAATGCTTTCTTTTCGTAACGACCACTATACTTAAATCCAAAGCCTGATGTTATGCATTCAATCAAAACGCTAATGCTTTGTTTTATTTTCGGAATGTCTCGTTTTGTTTTTAATCAAAACACTAACCCTATTTTTCAAAAGCATAATATTTTCATTTTCTTTCGTAAAGTATCTTATCTTTCGGTCAAACAAGAATCATATTTTTTCTGTTCTTAATAACTTCCATCTGTACGTATTTAACCAAAACCCAAATCTTATGTATTCTAATAGTAATATCTCCTAATTTTTAGTTTCTAATGAAAACCCTAATCTTTCTTATAATTTTAAAATGACTCGTATTTCTGAACCAAGAAATCAAAGCCTTTCTTTTCTTTTCAGAATACATGCTATTTTTGAATCTAAACCCTAATCTTGTGTTTTTATTATGGTAGTATCACCTTTCTTTAATATAAACATCGATCAAATGTTTTCTTTTCGTAACGCCCACTATACTTGAATCCAAAGCCTTATCTTATGCATTCAATCAAAACACTAATGCTTTGTTTTATTTTCGGAATGTCTCGTTTTGTTTTTAATCAAAACACTAACCCTAATCAAAGCCTTTCTTTTCTTTTCGGAATACCTGCTATTTTTGAATCTAAACCCTAATCTTATGTTTTCTTATGGTAATGTCACCTTTCATTAATAAAGACCTTGATCATATGTTTTCTTTTCGTAACGACCACTATACTTGAAACAAAATCCTAATCTTATGCATTCAATCAAAACCCTAATGCTTTGTTTTATTTTCGAAATGTCTCGTTTTGTTTTTAATCAAAATACTAACCGTATCTTTCAAAACCATAATCTTTCCCTTTTCTTTTGTAAAGTCTCCTATCTTTAGTTCAAAACTAGAATCCTATGTTTCCTTTTATTCATGACTTCTATATGTATGTATTTTATCAAAACATTAATCTTATGTTTTCTTATTGTAGTATCTCCTAATTTTCACTCTTGAATAAATATCCTCGTCTTTGTTGTCATTTTAAAATAACTCGTATTTTTGAACCATTACCCCAAACGCTTTCTTTTTCTTTTGGAATACCTACTACTTTTCAATCAAAACACTAATCCTAAGTTTTCATATGGTAGTGTCACCTTTTTTATAATCAAAACCTTGATCATATGTTTTCTTTCCGTAACGCCTACTATACTTAAATCAAAAGCCTAATATTCTGCTTTCAATCGAAACACTAATACTTTGTTTTATTTTTGAAATGTCTCGTTTTGTTTTTAATCAAAACACTAACCCTATCTTTCAAAACCATAATCTTTTCCTTATCTTTCGTAAAGTATCTTATCTTTCGTTCCAAACAAAAATTGTATTATTTCTTTTCTTATAACATCTATCTGTATGTATATAATCAAAACCCTAGTCTTATATTTTCTAATAGTAATATCTCCTAATTTATAGTTTTGAATGGAAACCCTAATCTTTGTTATAATTTTAAAATGGCTCGTATTTTTGAACCAAGAAACGAAAGAATTTATTTTCCTTTCGGAATACCAACTATTTTTTAATTTAAACCCTAATCTTATGTTTTCTTATGGTAGTGTCACCTTTATTTAATAATAACCTCGATCAAATGCTTTATTTTCGTAACGCCCACTATACTTGACTCAAAATCCTGATCTTATGCATTCAATCAAAACCCTAATGCTTTGTTTAATTTTCGGAATGTCTCGTTTTGTTTTTAATCAAAACATTAAACCTATTTTTCAAAAACATAATCTTTTCATTTTCTTTCATAAAGTATCTTATATTTCGGTCAAACAAGAATCATATTTAATCAAAACCCTAATCTTATATTTTCTAATAGTTACATCTCCTAATTTTCAGTTTTGAATGAAAACCTTAATCTTTGTTATAATTTTAAAATGACTCGTATTTTTGAAACAAGAAACCAAAGCCTTTCTTTTCCTTTCGGAATAACTACTATTTTTGAATCTTAACCCTAATATTATGTTTTCTTATGATAGTGTCACCTTTCTTTAATAAAAACCTCGATCATATGTTTTCTTTTCGTAATGACCACTATACTTGAATCAAAAGCCTAATCTTATACATTCAGTCAAAACCCTAATGCTTTGTTTTATTTTCGGATTGTCTAGTTTTGTTTTTAATCAAAATACTAACCGTACATTTCAAAAACATAATCTTTTGTTTTTCTTTCGTAAAGTCCCCAATCTTTAGTTCAAAACTAGAATACTATATTTCCTTTTATTCATGACTTTTATATATATGTATTTTATCAAAACACTAATCTTATGTTTTCTTATAGTAGTATCTCCTAATTTTCAGTCTTGAATAAATATCCTCGTCTTTGTTGTCATTTTAAAATAACTCGTATTTTTTAACCAAGACACCAAAACCTTTCTTTTTCTTTGGGAATACCTACTATTTTTCAATCAAAACACTAATCCTAAGTTTTCATATGGTAGTGTCACCTTTTTTTAATCAAAACCTTGATCATATGTTTTTTTTCCGTAACGCCTACTATACTTAAATCAAAAGCCTAATCTTCTGCTTTCAATCAAAACACTAATACTTTGTTTTATTTTCGAAATGTCTCGTTTTGTTTTTAATCAAAACACTAACCCTATCTTTCAAAACCATAATCTTTTCCTTTTCTTTCGTAAAGTATCTTATCTTTCGGTCCAAACAAAAATCGTATTATTTCTTTTCTTAATAACTTCTATCTGTACGTATTTAATCAAAACCCTAATCTTACGTTTTCTAATAGTAATATCTCCTAATTTTCAGTTTTGAATGGAAACCCTAATCATTGTTATAATTTTAAAATGACTCGTATTTTTGAACCAAGAAACGAAAGAATTTATTTTCCTTTCGGAATACCTACTATTTTTTAATTTAAACCCTAATCTTATGTTTTCTTATGGTAGTGTCATCTTTCTTTAATAAAAACCTCGATCAATTGTTTTCTTTTCGTAACGCCCACTATACTTGAATCCAAAGCCTGATGTTATGCATTCAATCAAAACGCTAATGCTTTGTTTTATTTTCGGAATGTCTCATTTTGTTTTTAATCAAAACACTAACCCTATCTTTCAAAACCATAATCTTTTCCTTTTCTTTCGTAAAGTATCTTATCTTTCGGTCCAAACAAAAATCGTATTATTTCTTTTTTTATAACTTCTATCGGTACGTATTTAATCAAAACACTAATCTTATGTTTTCTAATAGTAATATCTCCTAATTTTCAGTTTTGAATGAAAACCGTAATCTTTGTTATAATTTTAAAATGACTCGTATTTTTGAACCAAGAAACGAAATCCTTTCTTTTTCTTTCGGAATACCTACTATTTTTTAAATTAAACCCTAATCTTATATTTTATTATGGTAGTGTCACCTTTCTTTAATAAAATCTCGATGAAATGTTTTCTTTCCGTAACGCCCACTATACTTGAATTAAAATCCTGATCTTATGCATTCAATCAAAACCCGAATGCTTTGTTTAATTTTCGGAATGTCTCGTTTTGTTTTTAATCAAAACACAAACTCTATCTTTCAAAACCATAATCTTTTCTTTTTCTTTTGTAAAGTATCTTATCTTTCGGTCCAAACAAAAATCGTATTATTTCTTTTCTTAATAACTTCTATCTGTACGTATTTAATCAAAACCCTAATCTTATGTTTTCTAATAGCAATATCTCCTAATTTTCAGTTTTGAATGAAAACTCTAATCTTTGTTATAATTTTAAAATGACTCGTCTTTTTGAAACAACAAATCAAAGCCTTTCTTTTCCTTTCGGAATACCTGCTATTTTTGAATCTAAACCCTAATCTTATCTTTTTCTTACGGTAGTGTCACCTTTCTTTAATAAAAACCTCGATCATATGTTTTCTATTCGTAACGGCCACTATATTTGAATCAAAAGCCTAATCTTATGCATTCAATCAAAACAATAATGCTTTGTTTTATTTTCGGAACGTCTTGTTTTGTTTTTAATCAAAATACCAGACCTATCTTTGAAAACCATAATCTTTTCCTTTTCTTTCGTAAATTCTCCTTTCTTTCGGTCAAAACTAGAGTCCTATATTTCCTTTTATTCATGAGTTCTATATATATGTATTTTATCAAAACACTAATCTTATGTTTTGTTATAGTAGTATCTCCTAATTTTCAGTCTTAAATAAATATCCTCGTCTTTGTTGTCATTTTAAAATAACTCGTATTTTTGAACCAAGACACCAAAACCTTTCTTTTTCTTTCGGAATACCTACTATTTTTCAATCAAAACACTAATCCTAAGTTTTCATATGGTAGTGTCACCTTTTTTTTAATCAAAACCTTGATCATATGTTTTCTTTCCGTAACGCCTACTCTACTTAAATCAAAAGCCTAATCTTCTGCTTTCAATCAAAACACTAATACTTTGTTTTATTTTCGAAATGCCTCGTTTTGCTTATAATCAAAACACTAACCCTATCTTTCAAAACCATAATCTTTTCCTTTTCTTTCGTAAAGTATCTTATCTTTCGGTCCAAACAAAAATCGTATTATTTCTTTTCTTAATAACTTCTGTCTGTACGTATTTAATCAAAAACCCTAATCTTATGTTTTCTAATAGTAATATCTCCTAATTTTCAGTTTTGAATGAAAACCCTAATCTTTGTTATAATTTTAAAATGACTCGCATTTTTGAAAAAAGAAACGAAATCCTTTCTTTTCATTTCAGAATACCTACTATTTTTTAATCTAAACCCTAATCTTATGTTTTTATTATAGTAGTATCACCTTTCTTTAATAAAAACCTCGATCAAATGTTTTCTTTTCTTAACGCCCACTATACTTGAATCCAAAGCCTAATCTTATGCATTCAATCAAAACGCTAGTGCTTTGTTTTATTTTCAGAATGTCTCATTTTGTTTTTTAATCAAAACACTAACCCTATCTTTCAATACCATAATCTTTTCATTTTCTTTCGTAAAGTATCTTATCTTTCGGTCAAACAAGAATCATATTTTTTCTGTTCTTAATAACTTTTATCCGTACGTATTTAATCAAAACCCTAATCTTATGTTTTCTAATAGTAATATCTCCTAATTTTCAGTTTTGAATGAAAACCCTAATCTTTGTTATAATTTTAAAATGACTAGTATTTTTTAACAAAGAAATCAAAGCCTTTTTTTTCCTTTCGGAATACCTGCTATTTTTTAATCTAAACCCTAATCTTATGTTTTTCTTATGGTAGCATCACCTTTATTTAATAAAAAGCTCGATCATATGTTTTATTTTCGTAACGCCCACTATACTTGAATCAAAATCCTAATCTTATGCATTCAATCAAAACCCTAAAGCTTTGTTTTATTTTCGGAATATCTCGTTTTGTTTTTAATCAAAATACTAATCCTATCTTTCAAAACCATAATATTTTCATTTTCTTTCGTAAATTCTCCTATCTTTCGGTCAAAACTAGAGTCCTATGTTTCCTTTTATTCATAACTTCTGTATGTATGTATTTTATCAGAACACTAATCTTATGTTTTCTTATATTAGTATCTCCTGATTTTCAATTTTGAATAAATATCCTCGTCTTTGTAGTCATTTTAAAATAACTCGTATTTTTTGAACCAAGAACCCAAACCCTTTCTTTTTCTTTCGGAATACCTACTATTTTTCAATCAAAACACTAATCCTAAGTTTTCATATGGTAGTGTCACCTTTGTTTTAATCAAAACCTTGATCATATGTTTTTCTTTCCGTAAAGCTTAATATACTTAAACCAAATGCCTAATCTTCTGCTTTCAATCAAAACACTAATACTTTGTTTTATTTTCGAAATGTCTCGTTTTGTTTTTAATCAAAACACTAACCCTATCTTTCAAAACCATAATCTTTTCCTTTTCTTTCGTAAAGTATCCTATCTTTCGGTCCAAACAAGAATCGTATTATTTCTTAGCTTAATAACTTCTATCTGTAGATATTTAGTCAAAACCCTACTCTTATGTTTTCTAATAGTAATATCTCCTAATTTTCAATTTTGAATGAAAACCCTAATCTTTCTTATAATTTTAAAATGACTCGTATTTTTGAACCAAGAAACGAAAGCCTTTCTTTTCCTTTCGGAATAACTGCTATTTTTGAATCTAAACCCTAATCTTATGTTTTCTTATGGTAGTATCACTTTTCTTTAACAAAAACCTCGATCATAATCTTTCAAAACCATAGTCTTTTCCTTTTCTTTCATAAATTCTCCTATCTTTAGTTCAAAACTAGAATCCTATGTTTCCTTTTATTCATGACTTCTATTTGTATGTATTTTATCAAAACACCAATCTTATGTTTTCTTATAGTAGTATCTCCTAATTTTCAGTTTTGAATAAATATCCTCGTTTTTGTTGTCATTTTAAAATAACTCGTATTTTTGAACCAAGAACCCAAACCCTTACTTTTTCTTTAGGAATACCTACTATTTTTCAATCAAAACAATAATCCTAAGTTTTCATATGGTAGTGTCACCTTTTTTTTAATCAAAACCTTGATCATATGTTTTCTTTCCATAACGCCTACTATACTAAAAGCAAAAAGCTTAATCTTCTGCTTTCAAACAAAACACTAATACTTTGTTTTATTTTCGAAATGTCTCATTTTGTTTTTAATCAAAACACTAACCCTATCTTTCAAAACCATAATCTTTTCCTTTTCTTTCGTAAAGTATCTTATCTTTCGGTCCAAACAAAAAATGGTATTATTTCTTTTCTTAATAACTTCTATCTGTACGTATTTAATCAAAACCTAATCTTATGTTTTCTAATAGTAATATCTCTTAATTTTCAGTTTTGAATAAAAACCCTAATCTTTGTTGTAATTTTAAAATGACTCGTATTTTTGAACCAAAAAAATAAAGCCTTTCTTTTCCTTTCGGAATACCTACTATTTTTTAATCTAAACCCTAATCTTATTTTTTCTTATGTTAGTGTCACATTTCTTTAACAAAAACCTCGATCATATGTTTTCTTTTCGTAAAGCCCACTATACTTGAATCAAAAGCCTAATCTTATGCATTCAATCAAAACCCTAATGCTTTGTTTTATTTTAGTAATCTCTCGTTTTGTTTTTAATCAAAATATTAACTATATCTTTCAAAACCATAATCTTTTCCTTTTCTTTCATAAAGTCTCCAATCTTTCGATCAAAACTAGAATCCTATGTTTCCTTTTCTTCATAACTTGTATACGTATGTATTTTATTAAAACATTAATCTTATGTTTTCTTCTTGTAGTATCTCCTAATTTTCAGTTTTGAATAAATATCCTCTTCTTTGTTGTCATTTTAAAATAACTCGTATTTTTGAACCAAGACCCTAAACCCTTTTTTTTTCTTTCGGAATAATTACTATTTTTCAATCAAAATACTAATCCTAAGTTTTTATATGGTAGTGTCACCTTTTTTTTAATCAAAACCTTGATCATATGTTTTCTTTCATAACGCCTACTATACTTGAATGACAAGCTAATCTTTTGTTTTTAATCAAAACACTAATACTTTGTTTTATTTTCGGAATGTCTCGTTGTGTTTTTAATCCAAACACTAACCCTATCTTTCAAAACCATAATCTTTTCCTTTTCTTTCGTAAAGTATCTTATCTTTCGGTCCAAACAAGAATCGTAGTTTTTCTTTTCTTAATAACTTCTATCTGTATGTATTTAATCAAAACCATAATTTTATGTTTTCTAATCGTAATATCTCCAAGTTTTCAGTTTTGAATGAAAACCCTAATCTTTGTTATCATTTTAAAATGACTCGTATTTTTGAACCAAGAAACCAAAGCCTTTCTTTTCCTTTCGGAATACCTATTATTTTTTAATATAAACCCTAAACTTAAGTTTTCTTTTGGTAGTGTCACCTTTCTTTAATAAAAACCTCGATCATATGTTTTATTTTCGTAAAGCCCACTATACTTGAACCAAAAGCCTAATCTTATGCATTCAAACAAAACCCTAATGCTTTGTTTTATTTACGGAATGTCTCGTTTTGTTTTTCATTAAAACACTAACCCTATCTTTCAAAACCATAATCTTTTCCTTTCTTTCGTAAAGTATCTTATCTTTCAATCCAAACATGAATACTATTTTTTCTTTTCTTAATAACTTCTATCTGTACATATTTAATCAAAACCCTAATTTTATGTTTTCTAATTTTAATATCTCCTAATTTTCAGTTTTGAATGGAATCCCAAATCTTTGTTAGAATTTAAAAATGACTAGTATTTTTGAACCAAGAAACCAAAGCCTTTCTTTTCCTTTCGGAATACCTACTATTTTTGAATCTAAACCATAATCTTATGTTTTCTTATGGTAGTGTCACCTTTCTTTAATAAAACCTCAATCATATGTTTTCTTTTCGTAACGCCCACTATACTTGAATCAAAATCCTAATCTTATGCATTCAAGCAAAACCCTAATGCTTTGTTTTATTTTCAGAATGTCTCCTTTTATTTTTAATCAAAATGTTAACCCTATCTTTCAAAACCATAATCTTTTCCTTTTTGTTTCGTAAAATCTCCTATCTTTCGGTCAAAACTAGAATCCTATGTTTCCTTTTTTTTCATAACTTCTATATGTATGTATTTTATCAAAACACTAATCTTATGTTTTCTTATAGTAATATCTCCTAATTTTTAGGTTTGAATAAATATCCTCGTCTTTGTTGTCGTTTTAAAATAACTTGTATTTTTGAACCAAGACACCAAACCCTTTCTTTTTCTTTCGGAATACCTACTATTTTTGAATCAAAACACTAATCCTAAGTTTTCTTATGGTAGTGTCACCTTTTTTTTAATCAAAACTTTGATCATATGTTTTCTTTCCATAACACCTACTATACTTGAATCAAAACCCTAATCTTCTGGTCTCAATAAAAACACTAATACTTTGTTTACTTTTCAGAATGTCTCATTTTTTTTATTCAAAACACTAACCCTATCTTTCAAAACCATAATCTTTTCTTTTTCTTCGGTAAAGTATCTTATCTTTCGGTCCAAACAAGAATACTATTTTTTCTTTTCTTAATAACTTCTATCTATATGTATTTAATCAAAACCCAAATCTTATGTTTTCTAATAGTAATATCTCATAATTTTCAGTATTGAATGAAAACCCTAGTTTTTGTTATCATATTAAAATGACTCGTATTTTTTAACAAAGAAAGAAACCAAAGTCTTTCTTTTCCTTTCGGAATACCTACTATTTTTGAATCAAAACCCTAATCTTATGTTTTCTAATAGTAATATCTCCTAATTTTCAGTTTTAAATGAAAACCCTAATCTTTGTTCTCATTTTAAAATGAATCGTATTTTTGAAAAAAGAAACCAAAGCCTTTCTTTTTCTTTCGGAATACCTACTATTTTTGAATCTAAACACTAATCCTAAGTTTTCCGATGGTAGTGTCATCTTTCTTTAATAAAAACCTCGATCATATGTTTTTTTTCGTAACGCCCACTATACTTGAACCAAAAGCCTAATCTTATCCATTCAATCAAAACCCTAATGCTTTGTTTTATTTTCGGAATGTCTCATTTTGTTTTTAATTAAAACACTAACCCAATATTTCAAAACCATAATATTTTCCTTTTCTTTCGTAAAGTATGTTATCTTTCGTTCCAAACAAGAATCCTATTTTTTTTTTTATTAATAACTTCTATCTATATGTATTTAATCAAAACCTAAATCTTATATTTTCTAATAGTAATATCTCCTAATTTTCAGTTTTGAATGAAAACCCTAGTTCTTGTTGTCATATTAAAATGGCTCATATTTTTTAACAAGGAAACCAAAGTCTTTCTTTTCCTTTCGGAATACATACTATTTTTGAATCAAAACCCTAATCTTATGTTTTCTAATAGTAATATCTCCTAATTTTCAGTTTTGAATGAAAACCCTAGTCTTTTTTATCATTTTAAAATGACTCGTATTTTTGAACCAAGAAACCAAAGGCATTCTTTTCCTTTCGGAATACCTATTATTTTTTAATCTAAACCCTAATCTTAAGTTTTCTTATGGTAGTGTCACCTTTTTTTAATAAAAACCTCGATCATATGATTTTTTTTTTGTAACGCCCACTATACTTGAATCAAAATCCTAATCTTATGCATTCAATCAAAACCCTAGTGCTTTGTTTTATTTTCGGATTGTCACGTTTCTTATTTATGAAAACACTAACCCTATCTTTCAAAACCATAATCTTTTCTTTTTCTTTCGTAAAGTGTCCTATCTTTCGGTCAAAACTAGAATCCTATGTTTCCTATTCTTAATAACTTCTATCTGTTTGTATTTTATCAAAATCCTAATCTTGTGTTTTCTTATAGTAATATCTCCTAATTTTCAGTTTTGAATGAAACCCTAGTCTTTTTTATCATTTTAAAATGACTCGTATTTTTGAACCAAGAAACCAAAGCCATTCTTTTCCATTCAGAATACCTATTATTTTTTAATCTAAACCCTAATCTTAAGTTTTCCTATGGTAGTGTCACCTTTCTTTAATAAAAACCTCGATCATATGTTTTCTTTTTGTAACGCCCACTATACTTGAATCAAAATCCTAATCTTATGCATTCAATCAAAACCCTAATGCTTTGGTTTATTTCGGAATGTCTCGTTTTGTTTTTTTATCAAAACACTAACCCTATCGTTCAAAACCATAATCTTTTCTTTTTCTTTTGTAAAGTCCCCTATCTTTCGGTCAAAACTAGAATCATATGTTTCCTTTTCTTAATAACTTCTATCTGTATGTATTTCATCAAAACCCTAATCTTGTATTTTCTTATAATAATTTCTCCTAATTTTCAGTTTTGAATGAAAACTGTAGTCTTTGTTGTCATTTTAAAATGACTTATATTTTTTAACCAAAACCCCCAACCCTTTTTTTTTACTTTCGGAATACCTACTATTTTTGAATCAAAACACTAATCCTAAGTTGTCTTATTGTAGTGACACATTTCTTTAATCAAAACCTTGATAATATTTTTTCTTTTCATAATGCCTACTATACTTGAATCAAAAGCTTAATCTTCTGCTTTCAATCAAAACACTAATACTTTGTTTTATTTTCGGAATGTCTCATTTTTTTCTTAATCAAAACACTAACCCTATCTTTCAAAACCCTAATCTTATGTTTTCTAATAGTAATATCTCCTAATTTTCAGTTTTGAATGAAAACCCTTGTCTTTGTTGTCATATTAAAATGACTCGTATTTCTGAACCAAAAAACCAAAGCCTTTCTTTTCCTTTCGGAATACCTACTATTTTTGAACCAAAACCCTAATCCTAATTTTTCTTATGCCAGTGTCACCTTTCTTCAATCAAAACCTTGATCATATGTTTTTTTTTCGTAACGCCTACTATACTTGAATCCAAAGTCTAATCTTATACTTTCAATCAAAACCCATTGCTTTGTTTAATTTTCGGAATGTCTAGCTTTTATTTTTTATCAAAACACTAACCCTATCTATCAAAACCATAATCTTTTCCTTTTCTTTCGTAAAGTCTCCAATATTTCGGTCAAAACAAGAATACCTACTATTTTTGAATCAAAACCCTAATCCTAAGTTTTCTTATGGTTGTGTCACTTTTCTTTAATAAAAACATCGATCATATGCTTTCTTTTCGTAATGCCAACTATATTTGAATCAAAGGCCTAATCTTATGTTTTCAATCAAAACCCTAATGCTTTGTTTTATTTTCAAAATGTCAGGTTTTGTTTTTAATCAAAACACTGACCCTATCTTTCAAAACCATAATCTTTTATTTTTCTTTCGAAAAGTATCTTATGTTTCGTTCAAAACAAGAATCCTATGTTTCCTTTTCTTCATAACTTCTATATGTATGTATTTTATCAAAACCCTAATCTTATTTTTTCTTATAGTAATATCTCCTAATTTTCAGCTTTGAATAAATACCCTCGTCTTTGTTGTCATTTTAAAATGACTCGTATTTTTGAACCAAGACCCCAAACCCTTACGTTTTCTTTCGGAATACCAACTATTTTTGAATCAAAACTCTAATCCTAAGTTTTCTTATGCTAGTGTCACCTTTCTTTAATCAAAACCATGATCATATGTTTTATTTTCGTAACGCCTACTATACTTGAATCCAAAGTCTAATCTTATACTTTCAATCAAAACCCTAATGCTTTGTTTAATTTTTGGAATGTCTAGCTTTTGTTTTTTAATTAAAACACTAACCCTATCTTTCAAAACCATAATCTTTTCCTTTTCTTTAGTAAAGTCTCGTATCTTTCATTCAAAACAAGAATCCTATGTTTCCTTTTCTTAATAACTTCTATCTTTATGTATTAAATCAAAACCCTAATTGAAGTGGACATCAAGGCTAAGGATCCAATTCAAGTCCCAACAGGACCAGTGACAAGGGCTCGAGCTAGAAGATTTAAAGAGGAGCTTAGCAACTTGGCATGGAGAATTCTACAACAGGAAGAAAGCGTGATCACTACTAATGGTGAACAAAAGCTAGTCCCACTCATCCAAGACGATTCCACTTAGACAGTTGATGAAGATTTGGTTTCCATAAGTTTGATGAAGATTTGGTTGTCATTTATTTTTGAGTTTAATATGTGAACTAGAGTCTTTTGTAATTGTCTAGTCTTGCTGGGTTTTGTGGACCTTTGGGCCGAAGTTGCTCTTTAGTTGGTTGTTTCTTTATTTTATCTTTAAGGCTAGTTTTGAACTTTTACTTCTTAGAAGTTTTCTAGGGTTTTGGGCTATATATATAGCCCCTTGTAGCAGCCATAAAACACAACTTTGATCTATGAGTATTTGTGAGGTTTTCTTGTTGTTTTCTTGAAGAGACTTTTTAAGAACTTATCAAGGGTTTTCCTTGTGGCGTTCAAACCGACTTATCAATTGGATTTTCATCTCCTTTTGTGGCGTCATCCCCTTACCGAGGTTCGTGCTTCGCTAAGCATTGGGTCGAGTTTTCCAGCCCTTCTTCTTGAATCCTTTGGCTTTTCTTCTTTGTGCCAAATTTGTTTCGGGTTTCGTCACAATCGTTGGCGAGGTTCGTATCAGAATGTTTTGTTTTGTTTTTAATCAAAACACTAACCCTACCTTTCAAAACAATAATCTTTTCCTTTTCTTTCGTAAAGTCTCCTATCTTTCGGTCTAAACAAGAATCCTATGTTTCCTTTGCTTAATAACTTCTATCTATATGTATTTAATCAAAACCCTAATCTCATGTTTTCTAATAGTAATATCTCCTAATTTTCAGTTTATAATGAAAACTCTAGTCTTTGTTATAATTTTAAAATTACTCGTATTTTTGAACCAAGACCCCAAAGCCTTTCTTTTCCTTTCAGAATACCTACTATTTTTTAATCAAAACCCTAATCCTAAGTTTTTTATTGTAGTATCACCTTTATTTAATCAAAACCTTGATCATATGTTTTATTTTCGTAACACCCACTATTTTTGAATCAAAAGCCTAATCTTATGTTTTCAATCAAAACACTAATGCTTTGTTTTATTTTCGGAATGTCTCGTTTTGTTTTTAAGCAAAACACTAACCATGCCTTTCAAAACCATAATCTTTTCCTTTTCTTTAATAAAGTCTCCTATTTTTCGGTTAAAACAAGAATCCTATGTTTCGTTTTTCTTAATAACTTCTATCTGTATGTATTTAATTAAAACCCTACTCTCGTGTTTTCTAATATTAACATCGCCTAATTTTCAGTTTTAAATGAAAACCCTAGTCATTGTTATCATTTTAAATTTACTAGTATTTTTGAACCAAGACCCCGAAGCCTTTCTTTTCCTTTCAGAATACCTACTATTATTGAATTAAAACCCTAATCCTAAGTTTTCTTATTGTAGTGTCACCTTTCTTTAATCAAAACCTTGATCATATATTTTCTTTTCATAACGCCGACTATACTTTAATCAAAAGCCTAATCTTCTGCTTTCAATCAAAACCCTAATGATTTGTTTTATTTTTGGAATATCTCGTTTTGTTTTTTTATAAAAAAACTAACATTATTTTTTCAAACCATAATCTTTTCTATTTTTTCTTTCGTAAAGTCTTGTATCTTTCCTTCAAAACAAGAATCCTATGTTTTCTTTCCTTATTAGCTTCTATCTGTATGCACTTAATCAAAACCCTAATCTTATTTTTTGTTATAGTAATATCTTCTAATTTTGAGTTTTAAATGAAAACCCTACTATTTTGTTCTTTCTTTGAGAGAGGGATTTCTTTCTTTTATGAGTTCCCTTTTATTGATTCTGAAATTACAAAATAGTTTGTGAAGATTTGAGTTTGTGAAAATTGAAGAACTGAGTTTCTGAAAAAAAAAAACGAAAAAAAAGAAGAAGGAAAAAGAAAAACGAAAAAAAAAAGAGTAGGAAAAAGGAAAGAAGAATAAAAAAAATAAAATAAAAAAATTTCTTGATTTGGTTCGATTTGATTTGCCATTCTTGAATTGCCAAAATTTCTTGATTTGGTTAGATTTGAATTGCCAATCTTGAGTTGTCATTCTTGAATTGCCAAAATTTCTTGATTAGGTTAGATTTGAATTGCCAAAATTTCTTAATTTGATTCGATTTGAATTGCCAATCATGAGTTGCCAAAATTTCCTGATTTGTTTCTGTTTGAATTGCCAAAAAAATCTAGCCCATTTCTTGAATTGCCAAAATTTCAGCCCATTTCCAAGAAAACAAATCTTCGATCCATTTTGGTTTGTTTCGGTTTGAACCCTTTGATGATGGTTTTTAATTAGTTTTGAAAGAATTCAAAGAAGAAAACGAGTGGAAAAAGGCAGCGAGGTGAGATCATTTGAGGGTAAAAGCCAAATTGAATTGAGTGATACACGAGTGAATTTGAGTGAATTATTTCTTGGAGTGAACTACGTGAGTTTTGTGGTAAGGGTAATTTTTTTATCTAACATTGCTTTGCAGGTTTTTCCATCATGTCTCAAATTCCAGAGCGAAACACAAGCGAGGAGAGTACCACTCCAACTATTCCGAAATTTGCAAGTGCAAGCTATAATTGGGGAAATGAGAAGGATGATGAGGGCGGAACTTGAGCAAATACATGAGAGGTTGGATAGAGTTGAAGAGGGAGCACAACGAGGACAGCCACCGGTTGTTCCAAACCTCCCAAGGAGGAATAGGGTGCCCCAACGGGTAGTTGAAGGTGTGGGGGCGTTTGAAGTGGAAAATTTCGATGAAGACTTTGATAGGATGTCAACGGGCAGCCCTAGGAGATATGGTCGGGATAGAGACGCTTGGAATCGGGTAGACAACAACTTGGGTAGTATCAAGATGAGGATTCCGGCATTTCAAGGAAAAAGTGATCCTGAAGCATACCTTGAATGGGAGAAGAAGATGGAGTTGGTTTTCGATTTTCACAACTACTCCGAAATGAAGAAGGTAAAACTTGCCGCTATTGAGTTTACTGATTATGCTATTGTGTGGTGGGATCAGTTGTGCGTCAATAGGAGGCGAAGTGGAGATTTGCCTATCGAGACTTGGGATGACATGAAGAGGGTGATGAGGCGTCGTTTTGTGCCATCTCATTACTACCGGGATCTATACCTTAAGCTTCAAGGTCTTCGACAAGGTTACAAAAGTGTTGATGAATATTATAAAGAGATGGAGATGGCTATGATTCGGGCTAATGTAGAGGAGGATCGGGAGGCAACAATGGCAAGGTTTTTGAATGGGTTGAATAGGGAGATTGCCAACACGGTTGAGCTACATCACTATGTGGAGTTGGAAGACTTAGTGCATATGGCAATGAAGGTTGAGAGGCAACTGAAGAAGGGAAGTACAAGTGCACGTCTGAGACCCACCCCACAAAATCCTAGTGCAACACCATGGAGGCCGAATTATCCAAGGAAAGATGAAAATAACTCCAACCCCAAGGCCAAAACTGAGCAAAATTCAACCACTATTTCCACGGCTTCATAAAGTAAGATACCCACAACTTTATCTCGTTCTAGTGAAATTAAATGTTTCAAATGTCAAGGAAGAGGTCACATCGCTAGCCAAT
>JAFBII010000021.1:2740595-2763095 GCA_020875875.1 Dioscorea alata | reverse complement strand
AATCTTTTCTTTTCCTTTCGGAATAAATACTATTCTTGAATCAAAACCCTAATCCTAAGTTTTCTTATGGTAGCGTCACCTTTCTTTAATCAAAACCTTGATCATATGTTTTCTTTTCGTAACGCCTACTATACTTGAATCAAAAGCCTAATCCTATACTTTCAGTCAAGACCGTAATGCATTTTTTTATATTCGGAATGTCTCGTTTTTTTTTAATCAAAACAATAAGCCTATCTTTCAAAACCATAATCTTTTCTTTTTCTTTCGTAAAGTCTCCTATCTTTCGGTCCAAAGAAGAATCCTATGTTTCCTTTTCTTAATAACTTCTATCTATGTGTATTTAATCAAAACCCTAATATTATGTTTTCTTATAGTTAATCTTCTAGTTTTCTGTTTTGAATTAAAACAGTAGTATTTGTTGTCGTTTTAAAATGACTCATATTTTTTAACCAAGACCCCAAACCCTTTTTTTTCCTTTTGGAAAACCTAGTATTTTTGAATCAAAACCTTAATCCTAAATTTTTCTTATGGTAGTGTCACATTTCTTTAATCAAAACCTAGATCATATGTTTTCTTTTCGTAACGGCTACTATACTTGAATCAAAAGCCTAATCTTATGCTTTCCATCAACACTCTAATATGCTTTGTTTTATTTTCAAAATGTCTCGTTTTGTTTTTAATCAAAACACTAACCAATCTTTCAAATCCATAATCTTTTCTTTTTTCTTTCATAAACTCTCCTATCTTTCGTTGAAAACAAGAATTTCATATTTCCTTTTCTTAATAACTTCTGTCTGTATGTATTTAATCAAAACCCTAATCTTATGTTTTCTAATAGTAATATCTCCTAATTTTCAGTTTTGAATGAAAACCCTAATGTTTGTTGTAATTTTAAAATGACTTATATTTTTGAAACAATACCGCAAACCCTTTTTTTTCATATGATTGGGCTTTTGATTCAAGTATAGTGGGCGTTACCAAAAGAAAACATATGATCTAGGTTTTGATTAAAGAAAGATGACACTACCATAAGAAAAATTACGACTAGGAATTTGATTAAAAAATAGTAGGTATTCCAAAAGGGAAAGAAAGGGTTTGGGTTCTTGGTTCAAAAATACTAGTCAATTTAAAATAACAACAAAGACTAGCGTTTTCACTGAAAACTGAAAATTAGGAGATATAACTATAAGAAAAACATAAGATTAGTGTTTTGATTAAATACATACAGATAGTAGTTATTAAGGAAAGAAAACATGGGATTCTTGTTTTGAACTAAAGATAGGAGACTTTACGAAGAAAAAGAAAAGATGATGGTCTGGAAAGATATGGTTAGTGTTTTGTTTAAAAACAAAACGAGACATTCCAAAAATAAAACAAAGCATTAGGGTTTTGATAGAAAGCATAAGATTAGGCTTTTGATTCATGTATAGTAGTCATTAAGAAAAAAAAACATATGATCAAGGTTTTGATTAAAGAAATGTGACACTAAAATAAGAAAACTTTGGATTAAGGTTTTGATTAAAAAATAATAGGTATTACGAAGGGAAAAGAAAGGCTTTGGGGCCTTCGTTCAAAAATACGAGTCATTTTAAAATGATAACAAAGACTTTCATTGAAAACTGAAAATTAGGAGTTCTTACTATTAGAAAACATAACATTAGGGTGTTAATTAAATACATACAAATAGAAGTTATTAAGAAAGGGAAACATAGGATTTTTGTTTGGACCGAAAGATAGGTGACTTTACGAAAAAAAAAAAGAAAAGATTATGGTTTAAAAAACAAAATGAGACATTCTGTAAATAAAACAAAACATTAGGGTTTTGATTGAAAGCATAAGATTAGGCTTTTGATTCAAGTATAGTGGGCGTTGCGAAAAGAAAAGATTTGATCAAGGTTTTGATCAAAGAAAGGTGACACTGCCATAAAAGAAACTTAGGATTAGGCTTTTGATTAAAAAATAGAAGGTATTCTGAAAGGAAAAAAAAGGGTTTGGGGTCTTTGTTAAAATACAACTAATTTTAAACTAACAACAAAGACTAGTGTTTTCATTCAAAAAAAAAAAATAGGAGATATTACTATAAGAAAACATAAGATTATGGTTTTGATGAAATACATACAGATAGAAGTTATTATGGAAAGAAAACATAGGATTCTTGTTTTGACTGAAAGATAGGAGACTCTAAGAAAAAAAAGGAAAAGATTATGGTTTCGAAAGATAGGGTTAGTTTTTTTATTAAAAACAAAATAAGACATTCCGAAAAAAAAAACAAAGGATTAGTGTTTTGATAGAAAACATAAGATTAGGCTTTTGATTCAAGTATAGTTAGCGTTACGAAAATAAAACATATGATCAAGGTTTTGATTAAAGAAAGGTGACACTACCATAACAAAACTTAGGATTACGGTTATGATTAAAAAAATACTAGGTATTATGAAAGGAAAAGAAAGGGTTTGGGGTCTTTGTTCAAAAATAAGAACAAAGACTAGTGTTTCATTCAAAACCAAAAATTAGGAAATATTACTATAAGAAAATATAAGATTAGGGTCTTGATTAAATACATACAGATAGAAGTTATTAAGAAAAAAGAAACATAAAATTCTTGTTTTCAACGAAAGATAGGAGAGTTTACGAAAGAAAAAGAAAAGATTATGGATTTGAAAGATAGGTTAGTGTTTTGATTAAAAACAAAACGAGACATTTTGAAAATAAAACAAAGCATATTAGAGTGTTGATGGAAAGCATAAGATTAGGCTTTTGATTCAAGTATAGTAGCCGTTACGAAAAGAAAACATATGATCTAGGTTTTAATTAAAGAAAGGTGACACTACCATAAGAAAAATTTAGGATTAAGGTTTTGATTCAAAAATAGTAGGTTTTCCAAAAGGAAAAGAAAGGGTTTGGGGTCTTGGTTAAAAAATATGAGTCATTTTAAAACAACAACAAATACTACTGTTTTAATTCAAAACAGAAAACTAGAAGATTAACTATAAGAAAACATAATATTAGGGTTTTGATTAAATACACATAGATAGAAGTTATTAAGAAAAGGAAACATAGGATTCTTCTTTGGACCGAAAGATAGGAGACTTTACGAAAGAAAAAGAATAGATTATGGTTTTGAAAGATAGGGTTAGGGTTAGTGTTTTGATCAAAAACAAAATGAGACATTCCAAAAATTAAACAAAGCATTAGGGTTTTGATTGAAAGCATAAGATTAGGCTTTTGATTCAAGCATAGTAGGTGTTACGAAAAGAAAAACATATGATCAAGGTTTTTATTAATGCAAAGTGACACTACCATAAGAAAACATAGGATAGGGTTTTGATTCAAAACTAGTAGGTATTCTGAAAGTAAAAGAAAGGGTTTGGAGTTTTGGTTAAAAAATACCAGTCATTTTAAAATGACAACAAAGAATAGGATTTTCAATCAAAACTGAAAATTAGGAGATGTTACGATAAGAAAACACAATATAAGGGTTTTGATTCAAAAATAGTAGGTATTCCGAAAGGAAAAGAAAGTGTTTCGGGTTCTTGGTTAAAAAATACAAGTCATTTTAAAATGGCAACAAAGACTAGAATTTTCATTCAAAACTGAAAATTAGGACATATTACTATTACAAAATATAATATTAGGGTTTTGATTAAAAACATATAGATAGAAGTTATTAAGAAAAGAAACATAGGATTCTTGTTTGGACTGAAAGATAGCAGATTTTACAAAAGAAAAGAAAATATCATGGTTTTGTAAGGTAGGGTTAGTGTTTGGATTAAAAACAAAACGAAACATTCCGAAAACTTAACAAAGCATTAGGGTTTTGATTGAAAGCATAATAAGATTAGGCTTTTGATTCAAGTGTAATAGGCGTTACGAAAAGAAAACATATGATCAAGGTTTTGATTAAAGAAAGGTGACACTACCATAAGAAAAATTAGTATTAGGGTTTTGATTAAAAAATAGTAGGTATTCCGAAAGGAAAAGAAAGGGTTTGGGGTCTTGCTTCAAAAATACAAATTATATTTAAATGACAACAAAGAGTAGGGTTTTCATTCGAAACTGAAAATTAGGAGATATTACTATAAGAAAACATAAGATTGGGGTTTTGATTAAATACATACATAGAGAAGTTATTAAAAATAGGAAACATACGATTCTTGTTTTGACCGAAACATAGGAGACTTTACGAAAGAAAAAGAAAAGATCATGGTTTTGAAAGATAGGGTTAGTGTTTTGATTAAAAATAAAATGAGACATTCCGAAAATAAAACAAAGCATTAGGGTTTTGATTGAAAGCATAAGATTAGGCTTTTGATTCAAGTATAGTAGGTGTTATGAAAAGAAAAACTTATGATCAAGGTTTTGATTCAAGAAAGGTGACACTACCATAAGAAAACTTCGGATTATGGTTTTGATTAAAAAATAGTAGGTATTCTGAAAGGAAAAGAAAGGGTTTGGGGTCTTTGTTCAAAAATACGAGTAATTTAAAAATAACAATGAAGACTAGTGTTTTCATTTAAAACCAAAATGATACGAACCTCGCCAACGATTGTGACGAAACCCGGACCAAATTTGGCACGAAGAAGAAAAGCCAAAGGATTCAAGAAGAAGGTATGGAAAACCTCAACCCAATGCTTAGCGAAGCACGAACCTCGGTAAGGAGATGACGCCACAAAAGGAGATGAAAATCCAATTGATAAGTCGGTTTGAACGCCACAAGGAAAAACCTTGAGAAGTTCTTAAAACGTTTCTTCAAGAAAACAAGAAGAAAACCTCACAAATACTCATAGATCAAAGTTGTGTTTCATCGCTGCTACAAGGGGCTATGTATATAGTCTAAAACCCTAGAAAACTTCTAAGAAGTGAAAGTTCAATACTACCCTTAAAGATAAAATAAAGAAATAACAAACTAAAGAGTAACTTCGGCCCTAAGGCCCACAAAACCCAGTAAGACTAGACAATTACAAAAGACTTTAGTTCACATATTAAACTCAAAAATAAAAGACAACCAAATCTTCATCAATATTATGGAAACCAAATCTTCATCAAGTGTCTAAGTGGAATAGGCTTGGATGAGTAGGACTAGATTTTGTTCATCATCAGTAGTGATCACGCTTTCTTCCTGTTGTAGAATTCTCCATGCCAAGTTACTAAGCTCCTCTTTAAATCTTCTCGCTTGAGCCCTCGTCACTGGTCCTGTTGGGACTTGAATTGGATCCTTAGCCTTGATGTCCACATCACAAAAATTAGGAGATATTACTATAAGAAACCATAAGATTAGTGTGTTGATCAAATACATACAGATAGAAGTTATTAAGCAAAGAAAACATACGATTTTTGTTTTGACCGAAAGATAGGAGACTTTAAAAAAAAAAAAGAAAAGATTATGGTTTGGAAAAATAGGGTTAGTGTTTTGATTAAAAACAAAACAAAACATTCCGAGAATAAAGCAAAGGATTAAGGTTTTGACAGAAAGCATAAGATTAGGCTTTTGATTCAAGTATAGTAGGCGTTGCGAAAATTAAACATATGATCAAGGTTTTGATTAAAGAAAGGTGACAGTACCATAAGAAAACTTAGAATTAGGGTTTTTATTAAAAAATAGTAGGTATTACAAAAGGAAAAAAGAAAGGGTTTGGTGTCTTGGTTAAAAAATACTAGTTATTTTAAAATGATAACAAAGAATAGGTTTTCAATTCAAAACTGAAATTAGGAGATATTATTATTAGAAGACACAAGATTGGGGTTTTAATTAAATACATATATAAAAAATTTATTAAGAAAAGGAAACATAGGATTCTTGTTTTGACCGAAAGATAGGAGATTTTACGAAAGAAAAAGAAAAGATTATTGTTTCGAAAGATAGGGTTAGTGTTTTGATTAAAAACAAAATGACACATTCCGAAAATAAAACAAAGCATTAGGGTTTTGATTGAAACCATAAGATTAGGCTTCTGATTCAAGTATAGTAGGCGTTGCGAAAATAAAACATATGTTCAAGGTTTTGATTAAACAAAAGTGACACTACCATAAGAAAACTTAGGATTAGAGTTTTTATTAAAAAAATAGTAGGTGTTACGAAAGGAAAAGAAAGGGTTTGATGTCTTGGTTAAAAAATACTAGTCATTTTAAAATGACAACAAAGAATAGGTTTTTCATTCAAAACTGAAAATTAGGAGATATTACTATTAGAAAACATATGATTAGGGTTTTCATTAAATACATACAGATAGAAGTTGTTAAGAAAATTAAACATAGGATTCTTGTTTTAACCAAAAGATAGGGGACTTTACGAAAAAAATGAAAAGATTATGGTTTTAAAAGATAGGGATAGTGTTTTGATTAAAAACAAAACGAGACATTCCGAAAATAAAACAAAGCCTTAGGGTTTTGATTGAAAGCATTAGATTAGGCTTTTGATTCAAGTATAGTAGGCTTTGATTCAAGTATAATAAAACATATGTTCAAGGTTTTGATTCAACAAAGGTGACACTCCATAAGAAAACTTAGGATTAGGGTTTTTATTCAAAAACAGTAGGTATTATGAAAGGAAATGAAAAGGTTTGGGTTCTTGGTTAAAAAATACTAGTCATTTTAAAATGACAACAAAGAATAGGGTTTTCATTCAAAACTGAAAATTAGGAGATATTACTATTAGAAAACATATGATTAGGATTTTGATGATATTCTGATTTATAGTAAGAATTTGCATGATCATGCTTCTCACTTGCATTTGGTTTTGGGTGTCCTTAGGAAAGAGAAACTGTATGCTAACCTCAAGAAATGTACGTTTTTCACCAATAAACTTGTTTTCCTAGTATTTGTTATGAGTGCTACAGGTATTGAGGTTGATGAAGAAAAGATCAAAGCCATCCAAGAGTGGCTGACCCCATCAAGTGTGAGTCACGTTCGCAGCTTTCATGGACTTGCTAGCTTCTATAGGAGATTCGTGAAAGATTTTTGTACCATTGCTGCACCCCTTATTGAAGTTATCAAGAAGAACATTGCATTCAAATAGGGGGCAGCACAAGAGGAAGCATTTCAGCTTATGAAACATAAACTAACTCATGCTATCTTACTTGCTTTACCTAACTTTGCTAATACTTTTGAAATAGAATGTGATGCCTCTGGTGTAGGTATTAGTGTTGTACTCATGCAAGATGGTCCTTTTCAAGTGCTCGAGCGGATTAACGACAATGCCTACCGCCTTGATTTACCGGGTGAGTACAATATTAGTGCTACTTTCAATGTGACTGACTTAAGTCCTTTTGATGTAGATGGCGATTTGAGGACAAATCTTTCTCAAGAGGGCGGGGGAATGATGTGGACATCAAGGCTAAGGATCCAACTTAAGTCACAACAAGACCAGTGACAAGGGCTCGAGCTAGAAGATTTTAAGAGGAGCTTAGCAACTTGGCATGGAGAATTCTACAACAGGAAGAAAGCGTGATCACTACTGATGGTGAACAAAAGCTGGTCCTACTCATCCAAGCCGATTCCACTTAGACACTTGATGAAGATTTGGTTTCCATAAATTTGATGAAGATTTGGTTGTCATTTGTTTTTGAGTTTAATATGTGAACTAGAGTCTTTTGTAATTGTCTAGTCTTGCTGGGTTTTGTGGGCCTTTGGGCCGAAGTTGCTCTTTAGTTTTTTGTTTCCTTTTTTATTATCTTTATGGGTAGTTTTGAACTTTTACTTCTTAGAAGTTCTCTAGGGTTTTGGGCTATATATATAGCCTTTGTAGTAGCCATAAAACACAACTTTGATCTATGAGTATTTGTGAGGTTTTCTTCTTGTTTTCTTGAAGAGACTTTTTAAGAACTTATCAAGGGTTTTCCTCGTGGCGTTCAAACCGACTTATCAATTGGATTTTCATCTCCTTTTGTCGCGTCATCCCCTTACCGAGGTTCGTGCTTCGCTAAGCATTGGGTCGAGTTTTCCAGCCCTTCTTCTTGAATCCTTTGGCTTTTCTTCTTTGTGCCAAATTTGTTTCGGGTTTCGTCACAATCGTTGGCGAGGTTCGTATCAGGCGTTACGAAAATAAAACATATGATCAAAGTTTTGATTAAAAAAAGGTGATACTACCATAAGAAAACATAGGATTAGTGTTTTGATTCAAAAATAGTAGGTATTCCGAAAGGAAAAGAAAGGGTTTGGGGACTTGGTTCAAAAATATTAGTTATTTTAAAATGACAACAAAGAATAGGGTTTTCATTCAAAAGTGAAACTTAGGAGATATTACTATTAGAAAACATAACATTAGGGTTTTGATACATATAGAAGTTATTAGGAAAAGGAAACATAGGATTCTTGTTTTGACCAAAAAATAGGAGACTTTATGGAAAAAAAGAAAAGATTATGGTTTTAAAAGATAGGGTTAGGGTTTTGATGGAAAGCATAAGATTAGGCTTTTGATTCATGTATATTAGGCGTTACGGAAATAAAATATATGATCAAGGTTTTGATTAAAGAAAGATGACACTACCCTAAGAAAAATTAGGACTAGGAATTTGATTAAAAAATAGTAGGTATTCCAAAAGGGAAAGAAAGGGTTTGGGTTTTTGGTTCAAAAATACTAGTCAATTTAAAATAACAACAAAGACTAGGGTTTTCACGGAAAACTGAAAATTAGGAGATATAACTATAAGAAAAACATAAGATTAGTGTTTTGATTAAATACATACAGGTAGTAGTTATTAAGGAAAGAAAACATGGGATTCTTGTTTTGATCTAAAGATAGGAGACTTTACGAAGAAGAAGAAAAGATGATGGTTTGGAAAGATATGGTTAGTGTTTTTTTTAAAAACAAAACGAGACATTCCGAAAATAAAACAAAGCATTAGGGTTTTGATATAAAGAATAAGATTAGGCTTTTGATTCATGTATAGTAGCCGTTAAGAAAAAAAAACATATGATCAATGTTTTGATTAAAGAAATGTGACACTAAAATAAGAAAACTTAGGATTAAGGTCTTGATTAAAAAATAATAGGTATTACGAAGGGAAAAGAAAGGCTTTGGGGTCTTGGTTCAAAAATACGAGTCATTTTAAAATGATAACGAAGACTTTCATTCAAAAATGAAAATTAGGAGTTCTTACTATTAGAAAACATAAGATTAGGGTGTTGATTAAATACATACAAATAGAAGTTATTAAGAAAGGGAAACATAGGATTTTTCTTTGGACCGAAAGATAGGAGACTTTACGAAAAAAAAAGAAAAGTTTATGGTTTAAAAAACAAAATGAGACATTCTGTAAATAAAACAAAAATTTAGGGTTTTGATTGAAAGCATAAGATTAGGCTTTTGATTCAAGTATAGTGGGCGTTGCGAAAAGAAAAGATATGATCAAGGTTTTGATTCAAAAATATAACGTATTCTGAAAGGAAAAAAAAAGGATTTGGGTTCTTTGTTAAAATACAAGTAATTTTAAAATAACAACAAAGACTAGTGTTTTCATTCAAAAACAAAAATTAGGAGATATTACTATAAGAAAACATAAGCTTAGGGTTTTGATTAAATACATACAGATAGAAGTTATTATGGAAAGAAAACATAGGATTCTTGTTTTGACTGAAAGATAGGAGACTCTACGAAAAAAAAGGAAAAGATTATGGTTTCGAAATATAGGGTTAGTTTTTTTATTAAAAACAAAATAAGACATTCCAAAAATAAAACAAAGGATTATTGTTTTGATAGAAAACATAAGATTAGGCTTTTGATTCAAGTATAGTTAGCGTTACGAAAATAAAACATATGATCAAGGTTTCGATTAAAGAAAGATGACACTACCATAACAAAACTTAGGATTACGGTTATGATTCAAAAATACTAGGTATTCTGAAAGGAAAAGAAAGGGTTTGGGGTCTTTGTTCAAAAATAACAACAAAGACTAGTGTTTTCATTCAAAACCAAAAATTAGGAAATATTACTATAAGAAAATATAAGATTAGGGTCTTGATTAAATACATACAGATAGAAGTTATTAAGAAAAAAGAAACATAAAATTCTTGTTTTCAACGAAAGATAGGAGAGTTTACGAAAGAAAAAGAAAAGATTATGGATTTGAAAGATAGGTTAGTGTTTTGATTAAAAACAAAACGAGACATTTTGAAAATAAAACAAAGCATATTAGAGTGTTGATGGAAAGCATAAGATTAGGCTTTTGATTCAAGTATAGTAGCCGTTACGAAAAGAAAACATATGATCTAGGTTTTAATTAAAGAAAGGTGACACTACCATAAGAAAAATTTAGGATTAAGGTTTTGATTCAAAAATAGTAGGTTTTCCAAAAGGAAAAGAAAGGGTTTGGGGTCTTGGTTAAAAAATATGAGTCATTTTAAAACAACAACAAATACTACTGTTTTAATTCAAAACAGAAAACTAGAAGATTAACTATAAGAAAACATAATATTAGGGTTTTGATTAAATACACATAGATAGAAGTTATTAAGAAAAGGAAACATAGGATTCTTCTTTGGACCGAAAGATAGGAGACTTTACGAAAGAAAAAGAATAGATTATGGTTTTGAAAGATAGGGTTAGGGTTAGTGTTTTGATCAAAAACAAAATGAGACATTCCAAAAATAAAACAAAGCATTAGGGTTTTGATTGAAAGCATAAGATTAGGCTTTTGATTCAAGCATAGTAGGTGTTACGAAAAGAAAAACATATGATCAAGGTTTTTATTAATGCAAAGTGACACTACCATAAGAAAACATAGGATAGGGTTTTGATTCAAAACTAGTAGGTATTCTGAAAGTAAAAGAAAGGGTTTGGAGTTTTGGTTAAAAAATACCAGTCATTTTAAAATGACAACAAAGAATAGGATTTTCAATCAAAACTGAAAATTAGGAGATGTTACGATAAGAAAACATAATATTAGGGTTTGATTAAATACATATATATAGAAGTTATTAAGAAAAGGAAACATAGGATTCTTGTTTTGACCGAAAGATAGGAGATTTTATGAAAGAAAAAGGAAAGATTATGTTTTTGAAAGATACGGTTAGTGTTTTGATTAAAAAACAAAACGAGACATTCCTAAAATAAAACAAAGCATTAGGGTTTTGATTGGCAGCATAAGACTCGGCTTTTGATTCAAGCATGGAGGGTGTTATGAAAAGAAAACAAATGATCAAGGTTTTGATTAAAGAAAGGTGGCACTACCATAAGAAAACTTAGGATTAGGGTTTTGATTCAAAAATAGTAGGTATTCCGAAAGGAAAAGAAAGTGTTTGGGGTTCTTGGTTAAAGAATACAAGTCATTTTAAAATGGCAACAAAAACAAGAATTTTCATTCAAAACTGAAAATTAGGAAATATTACTATAACAAAATATCATATTAGGGTTTTGATTAAAAATATATAGACAGAAGTTATTAAGAAAAGAAACATAGGATTCTTGTTTGGACTGAAAGATAGGAGATTTTTTACAAAAGAAAAGAAAATATCATGGTTTTGTAAGGTAGGGTTAGTGTTTGGATTTAAAAACAAAACGAAACATTACGAAAACTTAACAAAGCATTAGGGTTTTGATTGAAAGCATAATAAGAATAGGCTTTTGATTCAAGTGTAATAGGCTTTACGAAAAGAAAACATATGATCAAGGTTTTGATTAAAGAAAGGTGACACTACCATAAGAAAAATTAGTATTAGGGTTTTGATTAAAAAATAGTAGGTATTCCGAAAGGAAAAGAAAGGGTTTGGGGTCTTGGTTCAAAAATACAAATTATATTGAAATAACAACAAAGAGTAGGGTTTTCATTTGAAATTGAAAATTAGGAGATATTACTATAAGAAAACATAAGATTAGGGTTTTGATTAAATATATACATAGAGAAGTTATTAAGAATAGGAAACATGCGATTCTTGTTTTGAACGAAACATAGGAGACTTTACGAAAGAAAAAGAAAAGATCATGGTTTTGAAAGATAGGGTTAGTGTTTTGATTAAAAATAAAATGAGACATTCCGAAAATAAAACAAAGCATTAGGTTTTTGATTGAAAGCATAAGATTAGGCTTTTGATTCAAGTATAGTAGGTGTTATGAAAAGAAAAACTTATGATCAAGGTTTTGATTCAAGAAAGGTGACACTACCATAAGAAAACTTAGGATTATCGTTTTGATTAAAAAATAGTAGGTATTCTGAAAGGAAAAAAAAAGGTTTGGGGTCTTTGTTAAAAAGTACGAGTAATTTAAAAATAACAATGAAAACTTGTGTTTTCATTTAAAACCAAAATGATACGAACCTCGCCAACGATTGTGACGAAACCCGGAACAAATTTGGCACGAAGAAGAAAAGCCAAAGGATTCAAGAAGAAGGGATGGAAAACCTCAACCCAATGCTTAGCGAAGCACGAACCTCGGTAAGGAGATGGCGCCACAAAAAGAGATGAAAATCCAATTGATAAGTCGGTTTGAACGCCACAAGGAAAAACCTTTATAAGTTCTTAAAAAGTTTCTTCAAGAAAATAAGAAGAAAACCTCACAAATACTCATAGATCAAAGTTGTGTTTCATCGCTGCTACAAGGGGCTATGTATATAGCCTAAACCCTAGAAAACTTCTAAGAAGTGAAAGTTCAATACTACCCTTAAAGATAAAATAAAGAAATAACAAACTAAAGAGTAACTTCGGCCCAAAGGCCCACAAAACCCACCAAGACTAGACAATTACAAAAGACTCTAGTTCAGATATTAAACTCAAAAACAAATGACAACCAAATCTTCATCAATTTTATGGAAACCAAATCTTCATCAAGTGTCTAAGTGGAATCGGCTTGGATGAGTAGGACTAGCTTTTGTTCAGCATCAGTAGTGATCACGCTTTCTTCCTGTTGTAGAATTCTCTATGCCAAGTTGCTAAACTCCTCTTTAAATCTTCTCGCTCGAGCCCTCGTCACTGGTCCTGTTGGGACTTGAATTGGATCTTTAGCCTTGATGTCCACATCACCAAAATTAGGAGATTAGGAGATATTACTATAAGAAACCATAAGATTAGTGTCTTGATCAAATACATACATAGGAGACTTTAAAAGAAAAAAAGAAAAGATTATGGTTTGGAAAAATAGGGTTAGTGTTTTGATTAAAAACAAAACAAAACATTCCGAGAATAAAGCAAAGGATTAAGGTTTTGACAGAAAGCATAAGATTAGGCTTTTGATTCAAGTATAGTAGGCGTTGCGAAAATAAAACATATGATCAAAGTTTTGATTAAAGAATGGTGACACTACCATAAGAAAACTTAGGATTAGGGTTTTTATTAAAAAATAGTAGGTATTATGAAAGGAAAAGAAAGGGTTTGGTGTCTTGGTTAAAAAATACTAGTCATTTTAAAATGATAACAAAGAATAGGGTTTTCATTCAAAACTGAAATTTGGAGATATTATTATTAGAAGACATAAGATTGGGGTTTTAATTAAATACATATATAAAAAAATAATTAAGAAAAGGAAACATAGGATTCTTGTTTTCACCGAAAAATAGGAGATTTTACGAAAGAAAAAGAAAAGATTATTGTTTTGAAAGATAAGGTTAGTGTTTTAATTAAAAACAAAATGACACATTCCGAAAATAAAACAAAGCATTAGGGTTTTGATTGAAAGCATAAGATTAGGCTTTTGATTCAAGTATAGTAGGTGTTGCGAAAATAAAACATATGTTCAAGGTTTTGATTAAACAAAAGTGACACTACCATAAGAAAACTTAGGATTAGGGTTTTTGTTAAAAAATAGTAGGTGTTACGAAAGGAAAAGAAAGGGTTTGATGTCTTGGTTAAAAAATACTAGTCATTTTAAAATGACAACAAAGAATAGGGTTTTTATTCAAAACTGAAAATTAGGAGATATTACTATTAAAAAACATATGATTAGGGTTTTCATTAAATACATACAGATAGAAGTTATTAAGAAAAGGAAACATAGGATTCTTGTTTTAACCAAAAGATAAGGGACTTTACTAAAAAAATGAAAAGATTATGGTTTCAAAAGATAAGGTTAGTGTTTTGATTAAAAACAAAACGATACATTCCGAAAATAAAACAAAGCCTTAGGGTTTTGATTGAAAGCATTAGATTAGGCTTTTGATTCAAGTATAGTAGGCTTTACGATAATAAAACATATGTTCAAGGTTTTGATTAAACAAAGGTGACACTGCCATAAGAAAACTTAGGATTATGGGTTTTATTAAAAAATAGTAGGTATTATGAAAGGAAATGAAAGTGTTTGGGTTCTTGGTTAAAAAATACTAGTCATTTTAAAATGACAACAAAGAATAGAGTTTTCATTCAAAACTGAAAATTAGGAGATATTACTATTAGAAAACATACGATTAGGATTTTGATGATATTTTGATTAATAGTAAAAATTTGCATGATCAAGCTTCTCATTTGCATTTGGTTTTTTGTGTCCTTAGGAAAGAGAAACTGTATGCTAACCTCAAGAAATGTACCTTTTTCACCAATAAACTTGTTTTCCTATGATTTGTTGTGAGTGCTACAGGTATTGAGGTTGATGAAGAAAAGATCAAAGCCCTCCAAGAGTGCTACAGGTATTAGGGTTTTGATTGAAAGCATAAGATTAAGCTTTTGATTCAAATATAGTAGGCGTTACGAAAAGAAAACATATGATGAAGTTTTGGATTAAAGAAAGGTGACACTACAATCAGAAAACTTAGGATTAGGGTTTTGATTCAAAAATAGTAGGTATTACGAAAGGAAAAGAAAGGCTTTGGTGTCTTGGTTCAAAAATATGAGTCATTTTAAAATGATAACAAAGACCAGTGTTTTCATTCAAAACTAAAAATTAGGAGATATTACTTTGAGGAAACATAAGATTATGGTTTTGATTAAATACATACAGACAGAAGTTATTAAGAAAATGAAACATAGGATTCTTGTTTTGACCGAAAGATAGAAGATTTTACGAAAGAAAAAGAAAAGATTATAGTTTTGAAAGATAGGGTTAGTCTTTTGATAAAAAACAAAACGAGACATTCCGAAAATAAAACAAAGCATTAAGGTTTTGATTGAAAGCATAAGATTATTCTTTTGATTCAAATAAAGTAGGCGTTACGTAAAGAACACATATGATCGAGGTTTTGACTAAAGAAAGGCGACGCTACCAAAAGAAAACTTAGTATTAGGATTTTGATTAAAAAATAGTAGGTATTCCAAAAGTAAAAGAAAGTGTTTGGGATCTTGGTTAAAAAATACGAGTCATTTCAAAATGACAACAAAGACCACTGTTTTCAATCAAAACTAAAAATCAAGATATATTACTATCAGAAAACATAAGATTAGTGTTTTATTAAATACATATAGATTGAGGTTATTAAGAAAATGAAACATATGATTCTTGTTTCAACCGAAAGATAAGAGACTTTACGAAAGAAAAAGAAAAATTTATGGCTCTGAAAGATAGGGTTTGTGTTTTGATTAAAAACAAAATGAAACATTAAGAAAATAAAACACAGCATTAGGGTTTTGATTGAAAGCATAAGATTAAGCTTTTGATTCAAATATAGTAGGCGTTACGAAAAGAAAACATATGATCAAGTTTTTGATTAAAGAAAGGTGACACTACAATCACAAAAACTTAGGATTAGGGTTTTGATTAAAAAATACTAGGTATTACGAAAGGAAAAGAAAGGCTTCGGTGTCTTAGTTCAAAAATACGAGTCATTTTAAAATGATAACAAAGACCAGGGTTTTCATTCAAAACTTAAAATTAGGAGATATTACTTTTAGGAAACAAAAGATTAGGGTTTTGATTAAATACATACAGACAGAAGTTATTAAGAAAATGAAACATAGGATTCTTGTTTTGAACGAAAGATAGAGGATTTTACGAAAGAAAAAGAAAAGATTATGGTTTTGAAAGATAGGGTTAGTGTTTTGATAAAAAAAACAAAACGAGACATTCCAAAAATAAAACAAAGCATTAAGGTTTTGATTGAAAGCATAACATTAGGCTTTTGATTCATATAAAGTAGGCGTTACGTAAAAAACACATATGATCGAGGTTTTGACTAAAGAAAGGTGACGCTACCATGAGAAAACTTAGTATTAGGGTTTTGTTTAGAAAATAATAGGTATTCCAAACGTAAAACAAAGTGTTTGGCATCTTAGTTAAAAAACACGAGTCATTTCAAAATGACAACAAAGACCGTGGTTTTCAATCAAAATTAAAAATCAGGATATATTACTATCAGAAAACATAAGATTAGGGTTTTATTAAATACATATAGATAGAGGCTATTAAGAAAATGAAACATATGATTCTTGTTTTGACCGAAAGATAAGAGAGTTTACGAAAGAAAAAGAAAATGTTTATGGCTTTGAAATATAGGTTTAGTGTTTTGATAAAAAACAAAACGAAACATTCAGAAAATAAAACACAGCATTGGGGTTTTGAATGAAAGCATAAGATTAAGCTTTTGATTCAAATATAGTAGGCGTTCCGAAAAGAAAAAATATGATCAAGTTTTTTATTAAAGAAAGGCGACACTACAATCAGAAAACTTAGGATTAGGGTTTTGATTCAGAAATACTAGGTATTGCGAAAGAAAAAGAAAGGCTTCTGTGTCTTAGTTCAAAAATACGAGTCATTTTAAAATGATAACAAAGGCCAGGGTTTTCATTCAAAACATAAAATTAGGAGATATTACTTTGAGGAAACATAAGATTAGTGTTTTGATTAAATACATACAGACAGAAGTTATTAAGAAAATGTAACATAGGATTCTTCTTTTGACCGAAAGATAGAAGATTTTACGAAAGAAACAGAAAAGATTATGGTTTTGAAAGATAGGGTTAGTGTTTTGATAAAAAATAAAACGAGACATTCCGAAAATAAAACAAAGCATTAAGGTTTTGATTGAAAGCATAAGATTAGGCTTTTGATTCAAATAAAGTAGGCGTTACGTAAAGAACACATATGAACGAGGTTATGAATAAAGAAAGGTGACGCTACCAAAAAAAAACTTAGTATTAGGGTTTTGATTAAAAAATAGTAGGTATTCCAAAAGTAAAAGAAAGTGTTTGGCATCTTAGTTAAAAAATACGAGTCATTTCAAAATGACAACAAAGACCATGGTTTTCAATCAAAATTAAAAATCAGGATATATTACTATCAGAAAACACAAGATTAGGGTTTTATTAAATACATATAGATAGAGACTATTAAGAAAATGAAACATATGATTCTTGTTTTCGCCGAAAGATAAGAGAGTTTACGAAAGAAAAAGAAAATGTTTATGGCTTTAAAAGATAGGTTTAGTGTTTTGACTAAAAACAAAACGAAACATTCAGAAAATAAAACACAGCATTGGGGTTTTGAATGAAAGCATAAGATTAAGATTTTGATTCAAATATAGTAGGCGTTCCGAAAAGAAAAAATATGATCAAGTTTTTTATTAAAGAAAGGCGACACTACAATCAAAAAACTTAGGATTAGGGTTTTGATTCAGAAATACTAGGTATTGCGAAAGAAAAAGAAAGGCTTCTGTGTCTTGGTTCAAAAATACGAGTCATTTTAAAATGATAACAAAGGCCAGGGTTTTCATTCAAAACATAAAATTAGGAGATATTACTTTGAGGAAACATAAGATTAGTGTTTTGATTAAATACATACAGACAGAAGTTATTAAGAAAATGTAACATAGGATTCTTCTTTTGACCGAAAGATAGAAGATTTTACGAAAGAAACAGAAAAGATTATGGTTTTGAAAGATAGGGTTAGTGTTTTGATAAAAAATAAAACGAGACATTCCGAAAATAAAACAAAGCATTAAGGTTTTGATTGAAAGCATAAGATTAGGCTTTTGATTCAAATAAAGTAGGCGTTACGTAAAGAACACATATGAACGAGGTTATGAATAAAGAAAGGTGACGCTACCAAAAAAGAACTTAGTATTAGGGTTTTGATTAAAAAATAGTAGGTATTCCAAAAGTAAAAGAAAGTGTTTGGCATCTTAGTTAAAAAATACAAGTCATTTCAAAATGACAACAAAGACCATGGTTTTCAATCAAAATTAAAAATCAGGATATATTACTATCAGAAAACACAAGATTAGGGTTTTATTAAATACATATAGATAGAGACTATTAAGAAAATGAAACATATGATTCTTGTTTTCGCCGAAAGATAAGAGAGTTTACGAAAGAAAAAGAAAATGTTTATGGCTTTAAAAGATAGGTTTAGTGTTTTGATTAAAAACAAAACGAAACATTCAGAAAATAAAACACAGCATTGGGGTTTTGAATGAAAGCATAAGATTAAGCTTTTGATTCAAATATAGTAGGCGTTCCGTAAAGAAAAAATATGATCAAGTTTTTTATTAAAGAAAGGCGACACTACAATCAGAAAACTTAGAATTAGGGTTTTGATTCAGAAATACTAAGTATTGCGAAAGAAAAAGAAAGGCTTCTGTGTCTTGGTTCAAAAATACGAGTCATTTTAAAATGATAACAAAGGCCAGGGTTTTCATTCAAAACTTAAAATTAGGAGATATTACTTTTAGGAAACATAAGATTAGTGTTTTGATTAAATACATACAGACAGAAGTTACTAAGAAAATGAAACATAGGATTCTTCTTTTGACCGAAAGATAGAAGATTTTACGAAAGAAACAGAAAAGATTATGGTTTTGAAAGATAGGGTTAGTGTTTTCATAAAAAATAAAACGAGACATTCCGAAAATAAAACAAAGCATTAAGGTTTTGATTGAAAGCATAAGATTAGGCTTTTGATTCAAATAAAGTAGGCGTTACGTAAAGAACACATATGAACGAGGTTATGACTAAAGAAAGTTGACGCTACCAAAAAAAAACTTAGTATTAAGGTTTTGATTAAAAAATAGTAGGTATTCCAAAAGTAAAAGAAAGTGTTTGGCATCTTAGTTAAAAAATACGAGTCATTTCAAAATGACAACAAAGACCGTGGTTTTAAATCAAAATTAAAAATCAGGATATATTACTATCAGAAAACACAAGATTAGGGTTTTATTAAATACATATAGATAGAGGCTATTAAGAAAATGAAACATATGATTCCTGTTTTGACCGAAAGATAAGAGAGTTTACGAAAGAAAAAAGAAAATGTTTATGGCTTTGAAAGATAGGTTTAGTGTTTTGATTAAAAACAAAACGAAACATTTAGAAAATAAAACACAGCATTGGGGTTTTGAATGAAAGCATAAGATTAAGCTTTTGATTCAAATATAGTAGGCATTCCGAAAAGAATACATATGATCAAGTTTTTTAATTAAAGAAAGGTGACACTACAATCAGAAAACTTAGGATTAGGGTTTTGATTCAAAAATAGTACGTATTCCGAAAGGAAAACAAATTCTTCGGTGTCTTGGTTCAAAAATACGAGTCATTTTAAAATAGTAACAAAGAACAGGATTTTCATTCAAAACTTAAAATTAGAAGATATTACTTTTAGGAAACATAAGATTAGAGTTTTGAATACATACATACAGATAGAAGTTATTAAGAAGATGAAACATAGGATTCATGTTTTGACCGAAAGATAGAAGATTTTACGAAAGAAAAAGAAAAGATTATGGTTTTGAAAGATAGGGTTAGTGTTTTGATAAAAAACAAAACGAGACATTCCGAAAATAAAACAAAGCATTAAGGTTTTGATTGAAAGCATAAGATTATTCTTTTGATTCAAATAAAGTAGGCGTTACGTAAAGAACACATATGATCGAGGTTTTGACTAAAGAAAGGCGACGCTACCAAAAGAAAACTTAGTATTAGGGTTTTGATTAAAAAATAGTAGGTATTCCAAAAGTAAAAGAAAGTGTTTGGGATCTTGGTTAAAAAATACGAGTCATTTCAAAATGACAACAAAGACCAATGTTTTCAATCAAAACTAAAAATCAAGATATATTACTATCAGAAAACATAAGATTAGTGTTTTATTAAATACATATAGATTGAGGTTATTAAGAAAATGAAACATATGATTCTTGTTTCAACCAAAAGATAAGAGACTTTACGAAAGAAAAAGAAAATGTTTATGGCTTTCAAAGATAGGGTTTGTGTTTTGATTAAAAACAAAATGAAACATTAAGAAAATAAAACACAGCATTAAGGTTTTGATTGAAAGCATAAGATTAAGCTTTTGATTCAAATATAGTAGGCGTTACGAAAAGAAAACATATGATCAAGTTTTTTATTAAAGAAAGGTGACACTACAATCAGAAAAACTTAGGATTAGGGTTTTGATTAAAAAATACTAGGTATTCCGAAAGGAAAAGAAAGGCTTCGGTGTCTTAGTTCAAAAATACGAGTCATTTTAAAATGATAACAAAGACCAGGGTTTTCATTCAAAACTTAAAATTAGGAGATATTACTTTTAGGAAACATAAGATTAGGGTTTTGATAAAATATATACAGACAGAAGTTATTAAGAAAATGAAACGTAGGATTCTTGTTTTGACCGAAAGATAGAGGATTTTACGAAAGAAAAATGAAAGATTATGGTTTTGAAAGATAGGGTTAGTGTTTTGATAAAAAAAATAAACGAGACATTCCAAAAATAAAACAAAGCATTAAGGTTTTGATTGAAAGCATAACATTAGGCTTTTGATTCATATAAAGTTGGCGTTACGTAAAGAACACATATGATCGAGGTTTTGACTAAAGAAAGGTGACGCTACCATAAGAAAACTTAGTATTAGGGTTTTGTTTAGAAAATAATAGGTATTCCAAACGTAAAACAAAGTGTTTGGCATCTTAGTTAAAAAACACGAGTCATTTCAAAATGACAACAAAGACCTTGGTTTTCAATCAAAATTAAAAATCAGGATATATTACTATCAGAAAACACAAGATTAGGGTTTTATTAAATACATATAGATAGAGGCTATTAAGAAAATGAAATATATGATAGATAAGAGAGTTTACGAAAGAAAAAAGAAAATGTTTATGGCTTTGAAAGATAGGTTTAGTGTTTTGATTAAAAACAAAACGAAACATTCAGAAAATAAAACACAGCATTGGGGTTTTGAATGAAAGCATAAGATTAAGCTTTTGATTCAAATATAGTAGGCGTTCCGAAAAGAATACATATGATCAAGTTTTTGATTAAAGAAAGATGACACTACAATCAGAAAACTTAGGATTAGGGTTTTGATTCAAAAATAGTAGCTATTACGAAAGGAAAAGAAATTCTTCGGTGTCTTGGTTAAAAAATACGAGTCATTTTAAAATAGTAACAAAGAACAGGTTTTTCATTCAAAACTTAAAATTAGAAGATATTACTGTTAGGAAATATAAGATTAGAGTTTTGTATATATACATACAGATAGAAGTTATTAAGAAAATGAAACATAGGATTCTTGTTTTGACCAAAAGATAGAAGATTTTACGAAAGAAAAAGAAAAGATTATGGTTTTGAAAGATAGGGTTAGTGTTTTGATAAAAAACAAAACGAGACATTCCGAAAATAAAACAAAGCATTAAGGTTTTGATTGAAAGCATATGATTATTCTTTTGATTCAAATAAAGCAGGCGTTACGTAAAGAACGCATATGATCGAGGTTTTGACTAAAGAAAGGCGACGCTACCAAAAGAAAACTTAGTATTAGGGTTTTTATTAAAAAATAGTAGGTATTCCAAAAGTAAAAGAAAGTGTTTGGGATCTTGGTTAAAAAATACGAGTCATTTCAAAATGACAACAAAGACCACTATTTTCAATCAAAACTAAAAATCAAGATATATTACTATCAGAAAACATAAGATTAGTGTTTTATTAAATACATATAGATTGAGGTTATTAAGAAAATGAAACATATGATTCTTGTTTCAACCAAAAGATAAGATACTTTACGAAAGAAAAAGAAAATGTTTATGGCTTTCAAAGATAGGGTTTGTGTTTGATTAAAACAAAATGAAACATTAAGAAAATAAACACAGCATTAAGGTTTTGATTGAAAGCATAAGATTAAGCTTTTGATTCAATATAGTAGGCGTTACGAAAAGAAAACATATGATCAAGTTTTTTATATAAAGAAAGGTGACACTACAATCAGAAAACGTAGAGTTAGGGTTTGATTAAAAAATACTAGGTATTCCGAAGGAAAAGAAAGTGCTTCGGTTCGTAGTTCAAAAAATACGAGTCCTTTTAAAATGAGAACAAAGACCAGGGTTTCATTCAAAACTTAAAATTAGGAGATATTACTTTTAGGAACATAAGATAGGGTTTTTGATAAATATATACAGACAGAATTATTAAGAAAATGAAACGTAGGATTCTTGTTTTGACCGAAAGATGGAGGATTTACGAAAGAAAAAGGAAAGATATATGGTTTTTGAAAGAGAGGGTTAGTGTTTTGATAAAAAAACAAAACGAGACATTCCAAAAAATATGATTGAAGCATACATTAGGCTTTGATTCATATAAAGTTGGCGTTACGTAAAGAACACATATGATCGAGGTTTGACTAAAGAAAGGTGACGCTACCATAAGAAAACTTAGTATTAGGGTTT
>JAFBII010000021.1:2671714-2739595 GCA_020875875.1 Dioscorea alata | reverse complement strand
TTTTTTCTTTCGTAAAATCTTCTATCTTTCGGTCAAAACAAGAATCCTATGTTTCATTTTCATAATAACTTCTATCTGTATGTATTTAATCAAAACCCTAATCTTATGTTCCCTATAAGTAATATCTCCTAATTTTTAGTTTTGAATGAAAACCCTGGTCTTTGTTATCATTTTAAAATGACTCGTATTTTTGAACCAAGACACCAAAGATTTTCTTTTCCTTTCGCAATACCTACTATTTATGAATCAAAACAATAATCCTAGGTTTTCTGATTGTAGTGTCACCTTTCTTTAATGAAAAACTTGATCGTATGTTTTCTTTTCGTAACGCCTACTATATTTGAATCAAAGGCTGATAAGTGCTCGTGTTATAGTAATGCCAAGTGTTATTATCTTGCAATAGGCATTAATTTAATCAGATTTTATCACTAAAAAGTGTGCATTTGTTTACTTTTGTGCATTGAAGGGTTGTGGATAAGATCTAGAGAAAAAGAAGGAAGAATAGGTTATGTTCGCCGTTGTTGAGGAGTTCTCGGACCAAGCAAGGAACAAGGCACGAGTCTAGACTTTTGAGTGTGTGCCAACCTCCATTGGAGGGGCACAAGGGCAGTCACACTCACAAAAGTCTATAACTCGTGTAGCATTCGAGAACTTCGCCAATGAAGAGAAATGAAGTAATCGACATAATCTACCGTTGATTGTGTGCCCAATTCAACGGCCTCGATTAAGAACGATGGATTCGGGAGTATTTCGGAGAAGTACTGTAGCATGCACTGCAGCAAAATACTGTAGAAGCTACTGTTCACATTCTGCCGAAATTCAGAATTCCAGAGAGTTCACACGGGCGTGTGGAAATTCCACACGGCCGTGTACTGTAGCAGGAATACTGCAGCAGAAACACTGTAGCATAAACACTGTTTACAGGTGCCGAGAAATCACGATTCCAGAATTTCCACACGGGCGTGTGGAATTTCTGGATTTTCACAGAAGTCCGATTTCAGCCCGTTTTCATATCTATTTGGGGACCCTTCTCTTCTATCACTTGGATATCTTTTGGGGGGTTTTCGGCTAGGGTTTGGAGAGGTTCTTGGAGGTCTTTGGAGGCGATTAAACGGCATCGACATCGACATCCTTTGGAAGAAAGCTATTGGGGAAGCTCTCATCGGCATTGATTTGTCGAGGTGTGCCTTAGGCTTGACAAGGGATTCGTTGGAGAAGACACGCGACTACACAACACCATCGATACGATCTACAAGGGGCTTTTCTTTATGGTTTTCATGCATATGTTCTTAAACTATTTATTGACTTTGTATTGCTCCATGGAGAGCTAAACCCTAGTGGGCATTCGGACTTGTAAACCCTAGGATGATATTGTTTCTATGACTTTTATTATGCTTTCTTAATTTAATGTTCTATTATTGAGTTCCAATCTTACATGACGATTGTATGAGATTTTCCCTTAGCCGTGACACTAGGGTTGAGAATCTATTAGGTTATCCTTTGAGGGTGTGACAACCTCTATAGGATTAGACTACACAAGGTTGGAGAGGGTTGAGAGGGAGAGTTGTGAGGTAGCGATGTACCCCTTTCCCCTCCGGTGTGGTTTCTCCCTACCTTCGTTTCCTTGATTCATTAGCGGTCGAGATAGAGTGAAGTGCTAGGTAGATAAACTCCCCTGGGGCTTAGTTACGCGAGTAACAGAGTGAAGGGTTGAAGTGAATCCTACGCACTAGGGCTTAATCTAGACTAGGGTTCTTCCACCTGGACCAAAGGGTTAGAACTACACATAGGAACAGGTTTTACCCCTAGGAGTCCCTAGAACTTAATGCAATCCCACGTAGTGTGAGGCTTAGGTAGATATACTCCTCTAGGGCTTAGTTGACAGGTCAACGAGAGTCAAGAGTCGTAGTGAATCCTAATACCGGGGCATAGTGTTGGGGTTAGTCACGGTTGACCTTAGGTTTGGGACCGTGTGTTTAAGGATATCCTCGACTCAATTAGACATCAATTAGAGGGTATAATACTAGTCTTGCACTAGAAGCATTAGTCTTAGGGGGAGCTTTGTCCGGGTACCCCATCTTTATATCGATTACCTCTCCTACCCTCATTATTCTTCTTGCACTCTTTTATTTTCTTTTACATTTATATATATATATATACTTCTTTCATCATCGAATTCTTTCATAGCTAAATAGCGACAACACTTGTTTCTGAACACTATTCCTTGTGGATACGACTACCCACTCACCAGGGTATTTTTATTACTTCGACAACCCGTGCACTTGCGGGGTACACACGCAAGGGGTGTGTCAAAGGCTTAATCTTATGCTTTCAATCAAAACCCTAATGCTGTGTTTTATTTTCTGAATGTTTTGTTTTATTTCTAATCAAAACACTAACCCTATCTTTCAAAGCCATAATCTTTTTCTTTTTGTTTCGTAAAGTCTCTTATCTTTCTTTCAAAACAATAATCATATGTTTCATTTTCTTAATAACCTCTATCTATATGCATTTAATAGAACCCTAATCTTATGTTTTCTGATAGTAATAAATCCTAATTTTTAATTTTGATTGAAACCCGTAGTCTTTGTTGTCATTTTGAAATAACTCGTATTTTTTAGCCAAGATCCCAAACCGTTTCTTTTACTTTTGGAATACCTACTATTTTTTAATCAAAACCCTAATACTAAGTTTTCTTTTGGTAGCGTCACCTTTCTTTAGTCAAAACCCCGATCATATGTGTTCTTTACGTAACGCCTACTTTATTTGAATCAAAAGCCTAATTTTATGCTTTCAATCAAAACCTTAATGCTTTGTTTTATTTTCGGAATGTCTCGTTTTGTTTTTTATCAAAACACTAACAATATCTTTCAAAACCATAATCTTTTCTTTTTCTTTCGTGAAATCTTCTATCTTTCATTCAAAACAAGAATCCTATGTTTCATTTTCTTAACAACTTCTATCTATTTGTATTTAATCAAAACCCTAATCTTATCTTTCCTAAAAGTAATATCTCCTAATTTTTAGTTTTGAATGAAAACGATTTTCTTTGTTATCATTTTAAAATGACTCGTATTTTTGAACCAAGACACCAAAGCCTTTCTATTCCTTTGGGAATAGCTACTATTTTTGAATCAAAACCCTAATGCTAAATTTTCTGATTGTAGTGTCACCTTTATTTAATAAAAAACTTGATCATATGTTTTCTTTTCGTAACGCCTACTATATTTGAATCAAAAGCTTAATCTTATGCTTTCAATCATGCTGTGTTTTATTTTCTGAATATTTCGTTTTGTTTTTAATCAAAACAGTAGCCGTATCTTTCAAACACATAATCTTTTTCTTTTTCTTTCGTAAAGTCTCTCATCTTTCGGTCAAAACAGTAATCATATGTTTCATTTTTTTAATAACCTCTATCGATATGCATTTAATAAAACCCTAATCTAATGTTTTCTTATAGTAATATATCCTAATTTTTAGTTTTAATTGAAACCCGTAGTCTTTGTTGTCATTTTGAAATGACTCGTATTTTTTAACCAGGATCCGAAAACCTTTTTTTTACTTTTGGAAAAGCTACTATTTTTTAATCAAAACCCTAATACTAAATTTTCTTATGGTAGCGTCACATTTCTTTAGTCAAAACCTCGATCATATGTGTTCTTTACATAACGCCTACTTTATTTGAATCAAAAGCCTAATCTTATGCTTTCAATCAAAACCTTAATGCTTTGTTTTATTTTCGGAATGTCTCATTTTGTTTTTTATCAAAACACTAACCCTATCTTTCAAAACCATAATCTTTTCTTTTTCTTTCGTAAAATCTTCTATCTTTCGGTCCAAACAAGAATCCTATGTTTCATCTTTCTTAATAACTTCTATCTGTATGTATTTAATCAAGACCCTAATCTTATGTTTCCTAAAAGTAATATCTCCTAATATTTAGTTTTGAATGAAAACCCTGGTCTTCGCTATCATTTTAAAATGACTCGTATTTTTGAACCAAGACACCAAAGCCTTTCTTTTCTTTGGGAATAGCTACTATTTTTTAATCAAACCATAATACTAAGTTTTCTGATTGTAGTGTCACCTTTTCGAAATGCCTACTATATTCGAATCAAAAGCTTAATCTTATGCTTTCAATCAAAACCCTAATGCTGTGTTTTATTTTCTGAATGTTTCGTTTTGTTTTTAATCAAAACACTAACCCTATCTTTCAAAGCCATAATCTTTTTCTTTGTCTTTCGTAAAGTCTCTTTTCTTTCAGTGAAAACAATAATCATATGTTTCATTTTCTTCATAACCTCTATCTATATGTATTTAATAAAACCCTAATCTTCGTTTTCTGATAGTAATATAGCCTAATTTTTCATTTTGATTGAAAACCGTAGTGTTTGTTGTCATTTTGAAATGACTTATATGTTTTAAAAAAGATCCCAAACCCTTTCTTTTACTTTTGGAATAGCTACTATTTTTTAATCAAAACCGTAATACTAAGTTTTCTTATGGTAGCGTCACCTTTTTTTAGTCAAAAACTCGATCATATGTGTTCTTTACGTAACGCCTACTTTGTTTGAATCAAAAGCCTAATCTTATGCTTTCAATCAAACCTTAATGCTTTGTTTTATTTTCGGAATTTCTCGTTTTGTTTTTTATCAAAACACTAACCCTATCTTTCAAAACCATAATCTTTTCATTTTCTTTCGTAAAATCTTCTGTCTTTCGGTCAAAACAAGAATCCTATGTTTCATTTTTCTTAATAACTTCTATCTGTATGTATTTAATCAAAACCCTAATCTTATGTTTACTAAAGGTAATATCTCCTAATTTTTAGTTTTGAATGAAAACCCTGGTCATTGTTATCATTTTAAAATGACTCGTATTTTTGAACCAAGACACCAAAGCCTTTCTTTTCATTTCGGAATACCTACTATTTTTGAATCAAAACCCTAATCCTAAGTTTTCTGATTGTAGTGTCACCTTTCTTTAATCAAAAACTTGATCATATGTTTTCTTTTCGTAACACCTACTATATTCGAATCAAAAGCTTAATCTTATGCTTTCAATCAAAACCCTAATGCTGTGTTTTATTTTCTGAATGTTTCGTTTTATTTTTAATCAAAACACTAACCCTATCTTTCAAAGCCATAATCTTTTTCTTTTTCTTTCGTAAAGTTTCTTATCTTTCGGTCAAAACAATAATCATATGTTTCATTTTCTTAATAACCTCTATCTATATGTATTTAATAAAACCCTAATCTTTTGTTTTCTGATAGTAATATATCCTAATTTTTAGTTTTGATTGAAAACCGTAGTCTTTGTTGTCATTTTGAAATGACTCGTCTTTCTTAACCAAGATCCCAAACCCTCTCTTTTACTTTTGGAATACCTACTATTTTTTAATCAAAACCCTAATACTAAGTTTTCTTATGGTAGCGTCACCTTTCTTTAGTCAAAACCTCGATCATAAGTGTTCTTTACGTAACGCCTACTTTATTTGAATCAAAAGCCTAATCTTATGCTTTCAATCAAAACCTTAATGCTTTGTTTTATTTTCGGAATGTCTCGTTTTGTTTTTTATCAAAACACTAACAGTAACTTTCAAAACCATAATCCTTTCTTTTTCTTTCGTAAAGTCTTCTATCTTTCGGTCAAAACAAAAATCCTATGTTTCATTTTCATAATAACTTCTGTCTGTATGTATTTAATCAAAACCATAATCTTTTGTTTCCTAAAAGTAATATCTCCTAATTTTCAGTTTTGAATGAAAATTCTTGTCTTTGTTGCCATTTTAAAATGACTCGTATTTTTGAACCAAGACACCAAAGCCTTTCTTTTCCTTTCGGAATACCTATTATTTTTGAATCAAAACCCTAATCCTAAATTTTCTGATTGTAGTGTCACCTTTCTTTAATAAAAAACTTGATCATATTTTTTTCTTTTCGGAACGTCTACTATATTTGCATCAAAACCTTAATCTTATGCTTTCAATCAAAACCCCAATGCTGTGTTTTATTTTCTGAATGTTGCAATTTGTTTTTAATCAAAACACTAAATAATATCTTTCAAAGCCATAAACTTTTTCTTTTTCTTTCGTAAAGTCTCTTATCTTTCGGCCAAAACAAGAATCATATGTTTCATTTTCTTAATAACCTCTATCTATATGTATTTAATAAAACCCTAATCTTATGTTTTCTGATAGTAATATATCCTGATTTTTAGTTTTGATTGAAAACCGTGGTCTTTGTTGTCATTTTGCAATGACTCGTATTTTTTAACCAAGATTCCAAACACTTTCTTTTACGTTTGGAATACCTATTATTTTCTAAACAAAACCCTAATACTAAGTTTTCTTATGGTAGCGTCACCTTTCTTTAGTCAAAACCTCGATCATATGTGTTCTTTACGTAACGCCTACTTTATTTGAATCAAAAGCCTAATGTTATGCTTTCAATCAAAACCTTAATGCTTTGTTTTATTTTCGGAATGTCTCGTTTTGTTTTTTTATCAAAACACTAACCCTATCTTTCAAAACCATAATCTTTTCTTTTTCTTTCGTAAAGTCTTCTATCTTTCGGTCAAAACAAGAATCCTATGTTTCATTTTCATAATAACTTCTGTCTGTATGTATTTAATCAAAACCATAATCTTATGTTTCCTAAAAGTAATATCTCCTAATTTTCAGTTTTGAATGAAAATTCTTGTCTTTGTTGCCATTTTAAAATGACTTGTATTCTTTAACCAAGAACCCCAAACACTTTCTTTTCCTTTCGTAATACCTACTATTTTTGAATCAAAACCCTAATCCTAAGTTTTCTGATTGTAGTGTCACCTTTCTTTAATCAAAAACTTCATCATATGTTTTCTTTTCGTAACGCCTACTATATTTGAATCAAAAGCTTAATTTTATGCTTTCAATCAAAACCCTAATACCTGTAGCACTCTTGGAGGGCTTTGATCTTTTCTTCATCAACCTTAATACCTGTAGCACTCACAACAAATCATAGGAAAACAAGTTTATTAGTGAAAAAGGTAAATTTCTGGAGGTTAGCATACAGTTTCTCTTTCCTAAGGACACCCAAAACCAAATGCAAATGAGAAGCATGATCATGCAAATTTTTACTATAAATCAAAATATCATCAAAATCCTAATCGTATGTTTTCTAATAGTAATATCTCCTAATTTTCAGTTTTGAATGAAAACCCTATTCTTTGTTGTAATTTTAAAATGACAAGTATTTTTTTACCAAGAACCCAAACCCTTTCATTTCCTTTCATAATACCTACTATTTTTGAATAAAACCCATAATCCTAAGTTTTCTTATGGCAGTGTCACCTTTGTTTAATCAAAACCTTGAACATATGTTTTATTATCGTAAAGCCTACTATACTTGAATCAAAAGCCTAATCTAATGCTTTCATTCAAAACCCTAAGGCTTTGTTTTATTTTCGAAATGTCTCATTTTGTTTTTAATCAAAACACTAACCGTATCTTTTAAAACCATAATCTTTTCATTTTTTTAGTAAAGTCCCCTATCTTTTGGTTAAAACAAGAATCCTATGTTTCCTTTTCTTAATAACTTCTATCTGTATATATTTAATGAAAACCCTAATCATATGTTTTCTAATAGTAATATCTCCTAATTTTCAGTTTTGAATGAAAACCCTATTCTTTGTTGTCATTTTAAAATGACTAGTATTTTTTAACCAAGACATCAAACCCTTTCTTTTCCTTTCGTAACACCTACTATTTTTTAATAAAAACCCTAATCCTAAGTTTTCTTATGGTAGTGTCACTTTTATTTAATCAAAACCTTGAACATATGTTTTATTTTCGCAACACCTACTATACTTGAATCAAAAGCCTAATCTTATGCTTTCAATCAAAACCCTAATACTTTGTTTTATTTTCGGAATGTGTCATTTTGTTTTTAATTAAAACACTAACCTTATCTTTCAAAACAATAATCTTTTCTTTTTCTTTCGTAAAATCTCCTATCTTTCGGTCAAAACAAGAATCCTATGTTTCCTTTTCTTAATAATTTTTTTATATATGTATTTAATTAAAACCCCAATCTTATGTCTTCTAATAATAATATCTCCTAATTTCAGTTTTGAATGAAAACCCTATTGTTTGTTATCATTTAAAAATGACTAGTATTTTTTAACCAAGACACCAAACCTTTCTTTTCCTTTCGTAATACCTACTATTTTTTAATAAAAACCCTAATCCTAAGTTTTCTTATGGTAGTGTCACCTTTCTTTAATCAAAACTTTGATCATATGTTTTATTTTCGCAACGCCTACTATACTTGAATCAAAAGCCTAATCTTATGCTTTCCGTCAAAACCTTAATCCTTTGCTTTATTCTCGGAATGTTTTGTTTTGTTTTTAATCAAAACACTAACCCTATTTTTCCAAACCATAATCTTTTCTTTTTTTCTTTTAAAGTCTCCTATCTTTCGGTCAAAACAAAAATCCAATGTTTTCTTTGCTTAATAACTTCTATCTGTATGTATTTGATCAAGACACTAATCTTATGGTTTCTTATAGTAATATCTCCTAATTTTTGTGATGTGGACATCAAGGCTAAGGATCCAATTCAAGTCCCAACAGGACCAGTGACGAGGGCTCGAGCGAGAAGATTTAAAGAGGAGTTTAGCAACTTGGCATGGAGAATTCTACAACAGGAAGAAAGCGTGATCACTACTGATGGTGAACAAAAGCTAGTCCTACTCATCCAAGCCGATTCCACTAAGACACTTGATGAAGATTTGGTTTCCATAAGATTGATGAAGATTTGGTTGTCATTTGTTTTTGAGTTTAATATGTGAACTAGAGTCTTTTGTAATTGTCTAGTCTTGGTGGGTTTTGTGGGCCTTTGGGCCGAAGTTACTCTTTAGTTTGTTATTTCTTTATTTTATCTTTAAGGGTAGTATTGAACTTTCACTTCTTAGAAGTTTTCTAGGGTTTTAGGCTATATATATAGCCCCTTGTAGCAGCGATGAAACACAACTTTGATCTATGAGTATTTGTGAGGTTTTCTTCTTGTTTTCTTGAAGAAACTTTTTAAGAACTTATCAAGGTTTTTCCTTGTGGCTTTCAAACCGACTTATCAATTGGATTTTCATCTCCTTTTATGGCGTCATCTCCTTACCGAGGTTCGTGCTTCGCTAAGCATTGGGTTGAGGTTTTCCATCCCTTCTTCTTGAATCCTTTTTCTTTTCTTCTTCGTGCCAAATTTGTTTCGGGTTTCGTCACAATTGTTGGCGAGGTTCGTATCATTTTGGTTTTAAATGAAAACACTAGTCTTCATTGTTATTTTTAAATTACTCGTATTTTTTAACAAAGACCCCAAACCCTTTCTTTTCCTTTCAGAATACCTACTATTTTTTAATCAAAACCATAATCCTAAGTTTTCTTATGGTAGTGTCACCTTTCTTGAATCAAAACCTTGATCATAAGTTTTTCTTTTCATAACACCTACTATACTTGAATCAAAAGCCTAATCTTATGCTTTCAATCAAAACCCTAATGCTTTGTTTTATTTTCGGAATGTCTCATTATATTTTTAATAAAAACACTAACCCTATCTTTCAAAACCATGATCTTTTCTTTTTCTTTCGTAAAGTCTCCTATGTTTCGGTCAAAACAAGAATCGTATGTTTCCTATTTTTAATAACTTCTCTATGTATGTATTTAATCAAAACCCTAATCTTATGTTTTCTTATAGTAATATCTCCTAATTTTCAATTTCAAATGAAAACCCTACTCTTTGTTGTCATTTCAATATAATTTGTATTTTTGAACCAAGACCCCAAACCCTTTCTTTTCCTTTCGGAATACCTACTATTTTTTAATCAAAACCCTAATACTAATTTTTCTTATGGTAGTGTCACTTTTCTTTAATCAAAACCTTGATCATATGTTTTCTTTTCGTAAAGCCTATTACACTTGAATCAAAAGCCTATTCTTATTATGCTTTCAATCAAAACCCTAATGCTTTGTTAAGTTTTCGTAATGTTTCGTTTTGTTTTTAATCCAAACACTAACCCTACCTTACAAAACCATGATATTTTCTTTTCTTTTGTAAAATCTCCTATCTTTCAGTCCAAACAAGAATCCTATGTTTCTTTTCTTAATAACTTCTGTCTATATATTTTTAATCAAAACCCTAATATGATATTTTGTTATAGTAATATTTCCTAATTTTCAGTTTTGAATGAAAATTCTTGTCTTTGTTGCCATTTTAAAATGACTTGTATTCTTTAACCAAGAACCCCAAACACTTTCTTTTCCTTTCGGAATACCTACTATTTTTGAATCAAAACCCTAATCCTAAGTTTTCTTATGGTTGTGCCACCTTTCTTTAATCAAAACCTTGATCATTTGTTTTCTTTTCATAACGCCCTCCATGCTTGAATCAAAAGCCGAGTCTTATGCTTCCAATCAAAACCCTAATGCTTTGTTTTATTTTCGGAATGTCTCGTTTTGTTTTTTAATCAAAACACTAACCGTATCTTTCAAAACCATAATTTTTCCTTTTTCTTTCATAAAATCTCCTATTCTTTGTTGTCATTTTAAAATGACTGGTATTTTTTAACCAAAACTCCAAACCCTTTCTTTTACTTTCAGAATACCAACTAGTTTTGAATCAAAACCCTATCCTATGTTTTCTTATGGTAGTGTCACTTTGCATTAATAAAAACCTTGATCATATGTTTTTCTTTTCGTAACACCTACTATGCTTGAATCAAAAGCCTAATCTTATGCTTTCAATCAAAACCCTAATGCTTTGTTTTATTTTTGGAATGACTCATTTTGTTTTTGATCAAAACACTAACCCTAACCCTATCTTTCAAAACCATAATCTTTTCTTTTTCTTTCGTAAAGTCTCCTATCTTTCGGTCCAAAGAAGAATCCTATGTTTCCTTTTCTTAATAACTTCTATCTATGTGTATTTAATCAAAACCCTAGTATTATGTTTTCTTATAGTTAATCTTCTAGTTTTCTGCTTTGAATTAAAACAGTAGTATTTGTTGTCGTTTTAAAATGACTCATATTTTTTAACCAAGACCCCAAACCCTTTCTTTTCCTTTCGGAAAACCTACTATTTTTGAATCAAAACCTTAATCCTAAATTTTCTTATGGTAGTGTCACATTTCTTTAATCAAAACCTAGATCATATGTTTTCTTTTCGTAACGGCTACTATACTTAAATCAAAAGCCTAATCTTATGCTTTCCATCAACACTCTAATATGCTTTGTTTTATTTTCAAAATGTCTCGTTTTGTTTTTAATCAAAACACTAACCAATCTTTCAAATCCATAATCTTTTCTTTTTATTTCGTAAACTCTCTTATCTTTCGTTGAAAACAAGAATTTTATGTTTCCTTTTCTTAATAACTTCTATCTGTATGTATTTAATCAAGACCCTAATCTTATATTTTGTTATAGTAATATTTCCTAATTTTTGGTTTTGAATGAAAACACTAGTCTTTGTTGTTATTTTCGAACAAAGACCCTAAACCCTTTCTTGTCCTTTCAGAATACCTAGTATTTTTGAATCATAACCGTAATCCTAAGTTTTGTTATGGTAGTGTCACCTTTCTTTAATCAAAACCTTGATCATATGTTTTATTTTCGTAACGCTAACTATACTTGAATCAAAAGCCTAATCTTATGTTTTCTATCAAAACAATAATCCTTTGTTTTATTTTTGGAATGTCTTATTTTTTTTTTTTAATAAAAAAACTAACCCTATCTTTCGAAACCATAATCTTTTCCTTTTTTTTTCCGTAGAGTCTCCTATCTTTCAGTCAAAACAAGAATCCTATGTTTTCTTTCCAAAATAACTTCTATCTGTATGTATTTAATCAAAACCCTAAACTTATGTTTTCTTATAGTAATATCTCCTAATTTTTGTTTTTGAATGAAAACACTAGTCTTTGTTGTTATTTTAAAATTACTTGTATTTTAACAAAGAACCCAAACCCTTTTTTTTCCTTTCAGAATACCTTATATTTTTTAATCAAAACCCTAATCCTAAGTTTTTTTATGGTAGTGTCACCTTTCTTTAATCAAAACCTTGATCATATCTTTTCTTTTCGCAACGCCCACTATACTTGAATCAAAAGCCTAATCTTATGCTTTCAATCAAAACCCTAATGTTTTGTTTTATTTACAGAATGTCTCATTTTGTTTTTTAAACCATAAACTTTTCTTTTTTTTTCGTAAAGTCTCCTATCTTTCGGTCCAAACAAAAATCCTATGTTTCCCTTTCTTAATAACTTCTATTTGTATGTATTTAATCAACACCCTAATCTTATGTTTTCTAATAGTAAGAACTCCTAATTTTCAGTTTTGAATGAAAGTCTTTGTTATCATTTTAAAATGACTCGTATTTTTGAACCAAGATCCCAAAGCCTTTCTTTTCCCTTCGTAATACCTATTATTTTTTAATTAAAACCTTAATCCTAAGTTTTCTTATTTTAGTGTCACATTTCTTTAATCAAGACATTGATCATATATTTTTTTTCTTAACGCCTACTATACATGAATCAAAAGCCTAATCTTATTCTTTCTATCAAAACACTAACCATATCTTTCGGAATGTCTCGTTTTGTTATCATTTTAATGCTTTGTTTTATTTTCGGAATGTCTCGTTTTGTTTTTAAACAAAACACTAACCATATCTTTCCAAACCATCATCTTTTCTTCTTCTTCGTAAAGTCTCCTATCTTTACGTCAAAACAAGAATCCCATGTTTTGTTTCCTTAATAACTACTACCTGTATGTATTTAATCAAAACACTAATCTTATGTTTTTCTTATAGTTATATCTCCTAATTTTCAGTTTTCAGTGAAAACCCTAGTATTTGTTGTTATTTTAAATTGACTAGTATTTCTGAACCAAAAACCCAAACCCTTTCTTTCCCTTTTGCAATACCTACTTTTTTTCATCAAATTCCTAGTCGTAATTTTTCTTATGGTAGTGTCATCTTTCTTTAATCAAAACCTTGATCATATATTTTATTTTCGTAACGCCTAATATACAAGAATCAAAAGCCTAATCTTATGCTTTCCATCAAAACCCTAACCCTATCTTTTAAAACCATAATCTTTTCTTTTTTTCCATAAATTCTCCTATATTTTGGTCAAAACAAGAATCCTATGTTTCCTTTTCCTAATAACTTCTATATGTATCAAAACCCTAATGTTATGTTTTCTAATAGTAATATCTCCTAAGTTTCAGTTTTGAATGAAAACCCTGTTCTTTGTTGTCATTTTAAAATAACTAATATTTTTGAACCAAGTCACCAAACCCTTTCTTTTCCTTTCGGAATACCTCCTATTTTTGAATCAAAACACTAATCTTATGTTTTCTTATGGTAGTATCACCTTTTTTTAATCAAGACTTTGATCATATGTTTTATTTTCGTAACGCCTGATACGAACCTCGCCAACGATTGTGACAAAACCCGAAACAAATTTGGCACGAAGAAGAAAAGCCAAAGGATTCAAGAAGAAGGGATGGAAAACCTCGACCCAATGCTTAGCGAAGCACGAACCTCGGTAAGGGGATGACGCCACAAAAGGAGATGAAAATCCAATTGATAAGTCGGTTTGAACGCCACAAGTAAAACCCTTGATAAGTTCTTAAAAAATCTTTTCAAGAAAACAAGAAGAAAACCTCACAAATACTCATAGATCAAAGTTGTGTTTTATGGCTACTACAAAGGCTATATATATAGCCCAAAACCCTAGAGAACTTCTAAGAAGTAAAAGTTCAAAACTACCCTTAAAGATAATAAAAAAGGAAACAAAAAACTAAAGAGCAACTTCGGCCCAAAGGCCCACAAAACCCAGCAAGACTAGACAATTACAAAAGACTCTAGTTCACATATTAAACTCAAAAACAAATGACAACCAAATCTTCATCAAACTTATGGAAACCAAATCTTCATCAAGTGTCTAAGTGGAATCGGCTTGGATGAGTAGGACCAGCTTTTGTTCACCATCAATAGTGATCACGCTTTCTTCCTGTTGTAGAATTCTCCATGCCAAGTTGCTAAGTTCCTCTTAAAATCTTCTAGCTCGAGCCCTTGTCGCTGGTCTTGTTGGGACTTAAGTTGGATCCTTAGCCTTGTTGTCCACATCATTCCCCCGCCCTCTTGAGAAAGATTTGTCCTCAAATCACCATCTACATCAAAAGGACTTAAGTCAGTCACATTGAAAGTAGCACTAACATTGTACTCACCCGGTAAATCAAGGCGGTAGGCATTGTCGTTGATCCGCTCGAGCACTTGAAAAGGACCATCTTGCATGAGTACAACACTAATACCTACACCAGAGGCATCACACTCTATTTCAAAAGTATTAGCAAAGTTAGGTAAAGCAAGTAAGATAGCATGAGTTAGTTTATGTTTCATAAGCTGAAATGCTTCCTCTTGTGCTGCCCCCTATTTGAATGCAATGTTCTTCTTGATAACTTCAGTAAGGGGTGCAGCAATGGTACAAAAATCTTTCATGAATCCCCTATAGAAGCTAGCAAGTCCATGAAAGCTGCGAACATGACTCACACTTGATGGGATCGGCCACTCTTGGATGGCTTTGATCTTTTCTTCATCAACCTCAATATCTGTAGCACTCATAACAAATACTAGGAAAACAAGTTTATTGGTGAAAAACGTACATTTCTTGAGGTTAGCATACAGTTTCTTTTTCCTAAGGACACCAAAAACCATGCAAGTGAGAAGCATGATCATGCAAATTCTTACTGTAAATCAGAATATCATCAAAATCCTAATCATATGTTTTCTAATAGTAATATCTCCTAATTTTCAGTTTTGAATGAAAACCCTATTCTTTGTTGTAATTTTAAAATGACTAGTATTTTTTAACCAAGAACCCAAACCCTTTCATTTCCTTTCATAATACCTACTGTTTTTTGAATAAAAACCCTAATCCTAAGTTTTCTTATGGAGTGTCACCTTTGTTGAATCAAAACCTTGAACATATGTTTTATTATCGTAAAGCCTACTATACTTGAATCAAAAGCCTAATCTAATGCTTTCAATCAAAACCCTAAGGCTTTGTTTTATTTTCGGAATGTCTCGTTTTGTTTTTAATCAAAACACTAACCCTATCTTTTAAAACCATAATCTTTTCATTTTTTTAGTAAAGTCCCATATCTTTTGGTTAAAACAAGAATCCTATGTTTCCTTCTCTTAATAACTTCTATCTGTATGTATTTAATGAAAACCCTAATCATATGTTTTCTAATAGTAATATCTCCTAATTTTCAGTTTTGAATGAAAACCCTATTCTTTGTTGTCATCTTAAAATGACTAGTATTTTTTAACCAAGACATCAAACCCTTTCTTTTCCTTTCGTAACACCTACTATTTTTTTAATAAAAACCCTAATCCTAAGTTTTCTAATGGTAGTGTCACTTTTGTTTAATCAAAACCTTGAACATATGTTTTATTTTCGCAACGCCTATTACACTTGAATCAAAAGCCTAATCTTATTATGCTTTCAATCAAAACCCTAATGCTTTGTTAAGTTTTTAGAATGTTTCGTTTTGTTTTTAATCCAAACACTAACCCTACCTTACAAAACCATGATATTTTCTTTTCTTTTGTAAAATCTCCTATCTTTCAGTCCAAACAAGAATCCTATGTTTCTTTTCTTAATAACTTCTATCTATATGTTTTTAATCAAAACCCTAATATTATATTTTGTAATAGTAATATCTCCTAATTTTCAGTTTTGAATGAAAATTCTAGTCTTTGTTGCCATTTTAAAATGACTTGTATTTTTTAACCAAGAACCCCAAACACTTTCTTTTCCTTTCGGAATACCTACTATTTTTGAATCAAAACACTAATCCTAAGTTTTCTTATGGTTGTGCCACCTTTCTTTAATCAAAACCTTGATCATTTGTTTTCTTTTCATAACGCCCTCCATGCTTGAATCAAAAGCCGAGTCTTATGCTTCCAATCAAAACCCTAATGCTTTGTTTTATTTTCGGAATGTCTCGTTTTGTTTTTTAATCAAAACACTAACCGTATCTTTCAAAACCATAATCTTTCCTTTTTCTTTCATAAAATCTCCTATCTTTCGGTCAAAACAAGAATCCTATGTTTCCTTTTCTTAATAACTTCTATATATATGAATTTAATCAAAACCCTAATATTATGTTTTGTTATCGTGACATCTCCTAATTTTCAGTTTTGATTGAAAATCCTATTCTTTGTTGTCATTTAAAAATGACTAGTATTTTTTAACCAAAACTAGAAACCCTTTCTTTTACTTTCAGAATACCTACTAGTTTTGAATCAAAACCCTATCCTATGTTTTCTTATGGTAGTGTCACTTTGCATTAATAAAAACCTTGATCATATATTTTTCTTTTCGTAACACCTACTATGCTTGAATCAAAAGCCTAATCTTATGCTTTCAATCAAAACCCTAATGCTTTGTTTTATTTTTGGAATGTCTTATTTTATTTTTGATCAAAACACTAACCCTAACCCTATCTTTCAAGACCATAATCTTTTCTTTTTCTTACGTAAAATCTCCTATCTTTCGGTCCAAAGAAGAATCCTATGTTTCCTTTTCTTAATAACTTCTATCTATGTGTATTTAATCAAAACCCTAATATTATGTTTTCTTATAGTTAATCTTCTAGTTTTCTGTTTTGAATTAAAACAGTAGTATTTGTTGTCGTTTTAAAATGACTCATATTTTTTAACCAAGACCCCAAACCCTTTCTTTTCCTTTTGGAAAACCTACTATTTTTGAATCAAAACCTTAATCCTAAATTTTTCTTATGGTAGTGTCACCTTTCTTTAATCAAAACCTAGATCATATGTTTTCTTTTCGTAACTGCTACTATACTTGAATCAAAAGCCTAATCTTATGCTTTCCATCAACACTCTAATATGCTTTGTTTTATTTTCAAAATGTCTCGTTTTGTTTTTGATCAAAACACTAACCTATCTTTCAAATCCATAATCTTTTCTTTTTCTTTCGTAAACTCTCCTATCTTTCGTTGAAAACAAGAATTTTATGTTTCCTTTTCTTAATAACTTCTATCTGTATGTATTTAATCAAGACGCTAATCTTATATTTTCTTGTAGTAATATTTCCTAATTTTTTGTTTTGAATGAAACACTAGTCTTTGTTCTTATTTTTGAACAAAGACCCCAAACCCTTTCTTTTCTTTTCAGAATACCTAGTATTTTTTAATCATAACCGTAATCCTAAGTTTTGTTATGGTAGTGTCACCTTTCTTTAATCAAAACCTTGATCATATGTTTTATTTTCGTAACGCTAACTATACTTGAATCAAAAGCCTAATCTAATGTTTTCTATCAAAACACTAATCCTTTGTTTTTTTTTTCGGAATGTCTTATTTTGTTTTTAATAAAAAAACTAACCCTATCTTTCGAAACCATAATCTTTTTCTTTTTTTTCGTAGAGTCTCCTATCTTTCAGTCAAAACAATAATCCTATGTTTTCTTTCCATAATAACTTCTATCTGTATGTATTTTATCAAAACCATAATCTTATGTTTTCTTATAGTAATATCTCCTAATTTTTGTTTTTGAATGAAAACACTAGTCTTTGTTGTTAGTTTAAAATTACTTGTATTTTAACAAAGACCCCAAACCCTTTTTTTTCCTTTCAGAATACCTTCTATTTTTGAATCAAAAGCCTAATCCTAAGTTTTTTTATGGTAGTGTCACCTTTCTTTGATCAAAACCTTGATCATATCTTTTCTTTTCGCAACGCCCACTATACTTGAATCAAAAGCCTAATCTTATGCTTTCAATCAAAACCCTAATGTTTTGTTTTATTTACAAAATGTCTCATTTTTTTTTAAACCATAATCTTTTCTTTTTTTTTTTTTTCGTTAAATCTCCTATCTTTCGGTCCAAACAAAAATCCTATATTTCTCTTTCTTAATGACTTCTATTTGTATGTATTTAATCAACACCCTAATCTTATGTTTTCTAATAGTAAGAACTCCTAATTTTCAGTTTTGAATGAAAGTCTTTGTTATCATTTTAAAATGACTCGTATTTTTGAACGAAGACCCCAAAGCCTTTCTTTTCCCTTCGTAATACCTATTATTTTTTAATCAAAACCTTAATCCTAAGTTTTCTTATTTTAGTGTCACATTTCTTTAATCAAAACCTTGATCATATGTTTTTTTTTCTTAACGACTACTATACATGAATCAAAAGCCTAATCTTATGCTTTCTATCAAAACCCTAATGCTTTGTTTTATTTTTGGAATGTCTCGTTTTGTTTTTAAACAAAACACTAACCATATCTTTCCAGACCATCATCTTTTCTTTTTCTTCGTAAAGTCTCCTATCTTTAGGTCAAAACAAGAATCCCATGTTTTCTTTCCTTAATAACTACTATCTGTATGTATTTAATCAAAACTCTAATCTTATGTTTTTCTTATAGTTATATCTCCTAATTTTCAGTTTTCAGTGAAAACCCTAGTCTTTGTTGTTATTTTAAATTGACTAGTATTTTTGAACCAAGAACCCAAACCCTTTCTTTCCCTTTTGGAATACCTACTATTTTTTAATCAAATTCCTAGTCGTAATTTTTCTTATGGTAGTGTCATCTTTCTTTAATCAAAACCTTGATCATATATTTTATTTTCGTAACGCCTAGTATACAAGAATCAAAAGCCTAATCTTATGCTTTCCATCAAAACACTAACCCTATCTTTTAAAATCATAATCTTTTCTTTTTTTCCATAAAGTCTCCTATTTTTTGGTCAAAACAAGAATCCTATGTTTCCTTTTCTTAATAACTTCTATATGTATCAAAACCCTAATGTTATGTTTTCTAATAGTAATATCTCCTAAGTTTCAGTTATGAATGAAAACCCTATTCTTTGTTGTCATTTTAAAATAACTAATATTTTTGAACCAAGACCCCAAACACTTTCTTTTCCTTTCGGAATATCTACTATTTTTGAATCAAAACACTAATCCTATGTTTTCTTATGGTAGTATCACTTTTTTTTAATCAAAACTTTGATCATATGTTTTATTTTCATAACGCCTGATACGAACCTCGCCAACGATTGTGACGAAACCCGAAACAAATTTGGCACGAAGAAGAAAAGCCAAAGAATTCAAGAAGAAGGGATGGAAAACCTCGACCCAATGCTTAGCGAAGCACGAACCTCGGTAAGGGGATGACGCCACAAAAGGAGATAAAAATCCAATTGATAAGTAGGTTTAAACTTATGATTAAAGAAAGGCGACACTACCATAAAAAAACTTATGATTAGTGTTTTAATTCAAAAATAGTTGGTATGCCGAATGGAAAAGAAAGGGTTTCGGGTCTTGGTTTAAAATACGAGACATTTTAAAATGATAAAAAATACTACGGTTTTCATTCAAAACTGAAAATTAGGACAAATTACTATAAGAAAATATAAGATAAGGGTTTTGATTAAATAATACAGATAGAAGTTATTAAGAAAAGGAAACGTAGGATTCTTGTTTTAAACGAAAGATAGGAGACTTTACGAAAGAACAAGAAAAAAAAATTATGATTTTGCAATATAGGGTTAGTGTTTTGATAAAAAACAAAACGAGACATTCCGAAAATAAAACAAAGCATTATTGTTTTGATTAAAAGCATAAGATAAGGCTTTTGATTCAAGTATAGTGGGCGTTACGAAAAGAAAACATATGATCGATGTTTTATTAAAGAAAGGTGACACTACCATAAGAAAACTTTTTATTAGGGTTCTGATTCAGAAATAGTAGGTATTCTGAAGGAAAAGTAAAACTTTTGGGTTTTGGTTCAAAAATACGTGTCATTTTAAAATGATAACAAAGACTAGGGTTTTCAATTAAAATTGAAAATTAGGAGATTATTAGAAAACATAAGATTAGGGTTTTGATTGAATACATAAAGATAGAAGTTATTAAGAAAAGGAAACATAGGATTATTGTTTTGATCGAAAGATACGAGACTTTACTAAAGAAAAGGAAAATATTATGGTTTTGAAAGATAGGGTTAGTGTTTTGTTTGAAAACAAAACGAGACATTCCGAAAATAAAAAAAAAAGCATTAGGGTTTTTATTTAAAGCAGAAGATTAGGCTTTTGATTCAAATATAATCGGCGTTAGGAACAGGAAAACATATGATCAAGGTTTTGATTAAAGAAAGGTGACACTACCATGAAAAAACTTATGATTAGTGTTTTGATTCAAAATAGTAGGTATGCCGAATGGAAAAGAAAGGGTTTGGGGTCTTTGTTCAAAATACGAGTCATTTTAAAATGACAACAAAGACTACGGTTTTCATTCAAAACTGAAAATTAGGAGTAATTACTATAAAAAAATATAAGATAAAGGTTTTGAATAAATACAAAAAGATAGAAGTTATTAAGAAAAGGAAACGTAGGATTCTTGTTTTGACAGAAAGATAGTAGACTTTACGAAAGAAAAAGTAAAAAAATTATGGTTTTGAAAGATAGGGTTGTGTTTTGATAAAAAAAAAAACGAGACATTCCGCAAATAAAACAATGCATTAGGGTTTTGATTGAAAGCATAAGATTAGGCTTTTGATTCAACTATAGTGTGCGTTACGAAAAGAAAACATATGATCGACGTTTTATGAAAGAAAGGTGACACTACCATAAGAAAACTTTTTATTAGAGTTTTGATTCAAAAATAGTAGGTATTCTGAAAGGAAAAGTAAAGCTTTTAGGTCTTGGTTCAAAAATACGTGTCATTTTAAAATGATAACAAAGACTAGGGTTTCCATTTAAAACTAAAAATTAGGAGATATTACTATTAGAAACATAAGATTAGGGTTTTGATTAAATACATACAGATAGAAGTTATTTAGAAAAGGAAATATAGGATTCTTGTTTTGACTTTAAGATAGGAGGCTTTACCAAAGAAAATGAAAAGATTATGGTTTTGAATGGTAGAGTTAGTGTTTTGATTAAAAAACAAAATGAGACATTCCGAAAATAAAACAAAGCATTAGGGTTTTGATGGAAAACAGAAGATTAGGCTTTTGATTCAATTATAGTCGGCGTTACGAAAATAAAACATATAATCAAGGTTTTGACTAAAGAAAGGCGACTCTACCATAAAAAAAATTATGATTAGTGTTTTGATTCAAAAATAGTTGGTATGCCGAATGGAAAAGAAAGGGTTTCGGGTCTTGGTTCAAAATACGAGACATTTTAAAATGACAACAAAGACTACGGTTTTCATTCAAAACTGAAAATTAGGAGAAATTACTATAAGAAAATATAAGATAAGGGTTTTGATTAAATACATACAGATAGAAGTTATTAAGAAAAGGAAACGTAGGATTCTTGTTTTGAACGAAAGATAGGAGACTTTACGAAAGAACAAGAAAAAAATTATGGTTTTGGAAGATAGGGTTAGTGTTTTGATAAAAAACAAAACGAGACATTCCGAAAATAAAACAAAGCAATAGGGTTTTGATTGAAAGCATAAGATTAGACTTTTGATTCAGGTATAGTGGGCGTTACGAAAAGAAAACATATGATCGACGTTTTTTTAAAGAAAGGTGACACTAGCATAAGAAAACTTTTTACTACGGTTTTGATTCAGAAATAGTAGGTATTCTGAAGGAAAAGTAAAGCTTTTGGGTCTTGGTTCAAAAATACGTGTCATTTTAAAATGATAACAAAGACTTGGGTTTTCACTTAAAACTGAAAATTAGGAGATTATTAGAAAACATAAGATTAGGGTTTTGATTGAATACATAAAGATAGAAGTTATTAAGAAAAGGAAACATAGAATTCTTGTTTTGACCGAAAGTTACGAGACTTTACTAAAGAAAAGAAAAATATTATGGTTTTGAAAGATAGGGTTAGTGTTTTGATTGAAAACAAAATGAGACATTCCGAAAATAAAAAAAAGGTATTAGGGTTTTTATTTAAAGCAGAAGATTAGACTTTTGATTCAAATATAATCGGCGTTACGAAACGGAAACATATGATCAAGGTTTTGATTAAAGAAACGTGACACTACCATGAGAAAACTTATGATTAGTGTTTTGATTCAAAAATAGTAGGTATGCCGAATGGAAAAGAAAGGGTTTAGGGTCTTTGTTCAAAATACGACTCATTTTAAAATGACAACAAAAACTATGGTTTTCATTCATAACTGAAAATTAGGAGTAATTACTATAAGAAAATATAAGATAAAGGTTTTGAATAAATACAAACAGATAGAAGTTATTAAGAAAAAGAAACGTATGATTCTTGTTTTGACTCAAAGATAGTAGACTTTACGAAAGAAAAAGTAAAAAAATTATGGTTTTGAAAGATAGGGTTAGTGTTTTGATAAAAAAACAAAACGAGACATTCCGTAAATAAAACAATGCATTAGGGTTTTGATTGAGAGCATAAGATTAGGCTTTTGATTCAACTATAGTGGGCATTACGAAAAGAAAACATATGATCGACGTTTAATTAAAGAAAGGTGACACTACCATAAGAAAACTTTTTATTAGAGTTTTGATTAAAAAATAGTAGGTATTCTGAAGGGAAAAATAAAGCTTTTGGGTCTTGGTTCAAAAATACGTATCATTTTAAAATGATAACAAAGACTAGGGTTTCCATTTAAAACTAAAAATTAGGAGATATTACTATTAGAAACATAAGATTGGGGTTTTGATTAAATACATACAGATAGAAGTTGTTTAGAAAAGAAAATATAAGATTCTTGTTTTGACCGAAAGATAGGAGGCTTTAGAAAAGAAAAGGAAAAGATTAAGTGTTTGAAAGGTAGAGTTAGTGTTTTAATTAAAAACAAAATGAGACATTACGAATATAAAACAAAGCATTAGGGTTTTTTTGGAAAGCAGAAGATTAGGCTTTTGATTTAATTATAGTCGCCGTTACGAAAAGAAAACATATAATCAAGGTTTTGATTAAAGAAAGGTGACACTACTGTAAAAAAACTTATGATTAGTGTTTTGATTCAAAAATAGTAGGTATGCCTAATGGAAAGGAAAGGGTTTGGGGTCTTCGTTCAAAATGCGAGTCATTTTAAAATGACAACAAAGACTACGGTTTTCATTCAAAACTGAAAATTTGGAGAAATTACTATAAAAAAATATAAAATATGGGTTTTGATTAATTCATACAGATAGAAGTTATTATGAAAAGGAAACGTATGATTCTTGTTTTGACCAAAAGATAGGAGATTTTACGAAAGAACAAGAAAAAAAATTATTGTTTTGAAAGATAGGGTTAGTGTTTTGATAAAAAACAAATGAGACATTCCGAAAATAAAACAAAGCATTAGTGTTTTGAATGAAAGCATAAGATTAGGCTTTTGATTCAAGTATAGTGGGCGTCACGAAAAGAAAACATATGATCGACGTTTTATTAAAGAAAGATGACACTACCATAAGAAAACTTTTTATTAGGGTTTTGATTCAAAAATAGTAGTTATTCTGAAAGGAAAAGTAAGGCTTTTGGTTCTTGGTTTAAAAATACGAGTCATTTTTAAATGATAACAAAGACTAGTGTTTTCATTTAAAACTGAAAATTAGGAGATTATTAGAAATGATAAGATTAGGGTTTTGATTGAATACATAAAGATAGAAGTTATTAAGAAAAGGAAACATAGGATTCTTGTTTTGACCGAATGATACGAGACTTTACTAAAGAAAAGGAAAATATTATGGTTTTGAAATATAGGTTTAGTGTTTTGATTGAAAACAAAATGAGACATTCCGAAAATAAAAAAAAAAAGCATTAGGGTTTTTATTTAAAGCAGAAGATTAGGCTTTTGATTCAAATATAATCGGCGTTACGAAAAGGAAACATATGATCAAGGTTTTGATTAAAGAAAGGTGACACTACCATGAGAAAACTTATGATTAGTGTTTTGATTCAAAAATAGTAGGTATGCCAAATGGAAAAGAAAGGGTTTGGGGTCTTTGTTCAAAATACGAGTCATTTTAAAATGACAACAAAGACTATGGTTTTCATTCAAAATTGAAAATTAGGAGTAATTACTATAAAAAAATATAAGATAAAGGTTTTGAATAAACACAAACAGATAGAAGTTATTAAAAGAAGGAAACGTTGGATTCTTGTTATGACTGAAAGATAGTAGACTTTACGAAATAAAAAGTAAAAAAATTATGGTTTTGAAAGATAGGGTTAGTGTTTTGATAAAAAAACAAAACGAGACATTCCGTAAATAAAACAATGCATTAGGGTTTTGATTGAAAGCATAAAATTAGGCTTTTGATTCAACTATAGTGGGCGTTACGAAAAGAAAACATATGATCGACGTTTTATTAAAGAAAGGTGACACTACCATAAGAAAAATTTTTATTAGAGTTTTGATTAAAAAATAGTAGGTATTCTGAAAGGAAAAGTAAAGCTTTTGGGTCTTGGTTCAAAAATACGTATCATTTTAAAATGATAACAAAGACTAGGGTTTCCATTTAAAACTAAAAATTAGGAGATATTACTATTAGAAACATAAGATTGGGGTTTTGATTAAATACATACAGATAGAAGTTATTTAGAAAAGGAAATATAGGATTCTTGTTTTGACCGAAAGATAGGAGGCCTTAGAAAAGAAAAGGAAAAGATTAAGGGTTTGAAAGGTAGAGTTAATGTTTTAATCAAAAACAAAATGAGACATTAAGAAAATAAAACAAAGCATTATTGTTTTTTTGGAAAGCAGAAGATTAGGCTTTTGATTCAATTATAGTCGGCGTTACGAAAAGAAAACATATAATCAAAGTTTTGATTAAAGAAAGGTGACACTACTGTAAAAAAACTTATGATTAGTGTTTTGATTCAAAAATAGTAGGTATGCCTAATGGAAAAGAAAGGGTTTGGGGTCTTCGTTCAAAATACGAGTCATTTTAAAATGACAACAAAGACTACGGTTTTCATTCTAAACTGAAAATTTGGAGAAATTACTATAAGAAAATATAAAATATGGGTTTTGATTAAATCATACAGATAGAAGTTATTAAGAAAAGGAAACGTATGATTCTTGTTTTGACCAAAAGATAGGAGATTTTACGAAAGAACAAGAAAAAAAATTATTGTTTTGAAAGATAGGGTTAGTGTTTTGATAAAAAAACAAAATGAGACATTCCGTAAATAAAACAATGGATTAGGGTTTTGATTGAGAGCGTAAGATTAGGCTTTTGATTCAACTATAGTGGGCATTACGAAAAGAAAACATATGATCGGCGTTTTATTAAAGAAAGGTGACACTACCATAAGAAAACTTTTTATTAGAGTTTTGATTAAAAAATAGTAGGTATTCTGAAAGGAAAAATAAAGCTTTTGGGTCTTGGTTCAAAAATACGTATCATTTTAAAATGATAACAAAGACTAGGGTTTCCATTTAAAACTAAAAATTAGGAGATATTACTATTAGAAACATAAGATTGGGGTTTTGATTAAATACATACAGATAGAAGTTGTTTAGAAAAGAAAATATAAGATTCTTGTTTTGACCGAAAGATAGGAGGCTTTTAGAAAAGAAAAGGAAAAGATTAAGGGTTTGAAAGGTAGAGTTAGTGTTTTAATTAAAAACAAAATGAGACATTACGAATATAAAACATAGCATTAGGGTTTTTTTGGAAAGCAGAAGATTAGGCTTTTGATTTAATTATAGTCGCCGTTACGAAAAGAAAACATATAATCAAGGTTTTGATTAAAGAAAGGTGACACTACTGTAAAAAAACTTATGATTAGTGTTTTGATTCAAAAATAGTAGGTATGCCTAATGGAAAGGAAAGGGTTTGGGGTCTTCGTTCAAAATGCGAGTCATTTTAAAATGACAACAAAGACTACGGTTTTCATTCAAAACTGAAAATTTGGAGAAATTACTATAAAAAAATATAAAATATGGGTTTTGATTAATTCATACAGATAGAAGTTATTATGAAAAGGAAACGTATGATTCTTGTTTTGACCAAAAGATAGGAGATTTTACGAAAGAACAAGAAAAAAAATTATTGTTTTGAAAGATAGGGTTGGTGTTTTGATAAAATACAAATGAGACATTCCGAAAATAAAACAAAGCATTTGTGTTTTGATTGAAAGCATAAGATTAGGCTTTTGATTCAAGTATAGTGGGCGTCACGAAAAGAAAACATATGATGGACGTTTTATTAAAGAAAGATGACACTACCATAAGAAAACTTTTTATTAGGGTTTTGATTCAAAAATAGTAGTTATTCTGAAAGGAAAAGTAAGGCTTTTGGTTCTTGGTTCAAAAATACGAGTCATTTTAAAATGATAACAAAGACTAGTGTTTTCATTTAAAACTGAAAATTAGGAGATTATTAGAAAACATAAGATTAGGGTTTTGATTGAATAGATAAAGATAGAAGTTATTAAGAAAAGGAAACATAGGATTCTTGTTTTGACCGAAAGATATGAGACTTTACTAAAGAAAAGGAAAACATTATGGTTTTGAAATATAGGTTTAGTGTTTTGATTGAAAACAAAATGAGACATTCTGAAAATAAAAAAAAAAGCATTAGGGTTTTTATTTAAAGCAGAAGATTAGGCTTTTGATTCAAATATAATCGGCGTTACGAAAAGGAAACATATGATCAAGGTTTTGATTAAAGAAATGTGACACTACCATGAGAAAACTTATGATTAGTGTTTTGATTCAAAAATAATAGGTATGCCGAATGGAAAAGAAAGGGTTTGGGGTCTTTGTTCAAAATACGAGTCATTTTAAAATGACAACAAAGACTATGGTTTTCATTCAAAACTGAAAATTAGGAGTAATTACTATAAGAAAATATAAGATAAAGGTTTTGAATAAATACAAACAGATAGAAGTTATTAAGAGAAGGAAACGTAGGATTCTTGTTATGACTGAAAGATAGTAGACTTTACGAAAGAAAAAGTAAAAAAATTATGGTTTTGAAAGATAGGGTTAGTGTTTTGATAAAAAAACAAAACGAGACATTCCGTAAATAAAACAATGCATTAGGGTTTTGATTGAAAGCATAAAATTAGGCTTTTGATTCAACTATAGTGGGCGTTACGAAAAGAAAACATATGATCGACGTTTTATTAAAGAAAGGTGACACTACCATAAGAAAACTTTTTATTAGAGTTTTGATTTAAAAATAGTAGGTATTCTGAAAGGAAAAGTAAAGCTTTTGGTTCTTGGTTCAAAAATACGTATCATTTTAAAATGATAACAAAGACTAGGGTTTCCATTTAAAACTAAAAATTAGGAGATATTACTATTAGAAACATAAGATTGGGGTTTTGATTAAATACATACAGATAGAAGTTATTTAGAAAAGAAAATATAGGATTCTTGTTTTGACCGAAAGATAGGAGGGTTTAGAAAAGAAAAGGAAAAGATTAAGGGTTTGAAAGGTAGAGTTAGTGTTTTAATTAAAAACAAAATGAGACATTACGAAAATAAAACAAAGCATTATTGTTTTTTTGGAAAGCAGAAGATTAGTCTTTTGATTCAATTATAGTCGGCGTTACGAAAAGAAAACATATAATCAAAGTTTTGATTAAAGAAAGGTGACACTACTGTAAAAAAACTTATGATTAGTGTTTTGATTCAAAAATAGTAGGTATGCCTAATGGAAAAGAAAGGGTTTGGGGTCTTCGTTCAAAATACGAGTCATTTTAAAATGACAACAAAGACTACGGTTTTCATTCTAAACTGAAAATTTGGAGAAATTGCTATAAGAAAATATAAAATATGGGTTTTGATTAAATCATACAGATAGAAGTTATTAAGAAAAGGAAACGTATAATTCTTGTTTTGACCAAAAGATAGGAGATTTTACGAAAGAACAAGAAAAAAAATTATTGTTTTGAAAGATAGGGTTAGTGTTTTGATAAAAAACAAATGAGACATTCCGAAAATAAAACAATGCATTAGGGTTTTGATTGAAAGCATAAGATTAGGCTTTTGATTCAACTATAGTGGGCGTTACGAAAAGAAAACATATGATCGACGTTTTATTAAAGAAAGGTGACACTACCATAAGAAAACTTTTTATTAGAGTTTTGATTCAAAAATAGTAGGTATTATGAAAGGAAAAGTAAAGCTTTTGGGTTTTGGTTCAAAAATACGTATCATTTTAAAATGATAACAAAGACTAGGGTTTCCATTTGAAACTAAAAATTAGGAGATATTACTATTAGAAACATAAGATTGGGGTTTTGATTAAATACATACAGATAGAAGTTATTTAGAAAAGGAAATATAGGATTCTTGTTTTGACCGAAAGATAGGAGGCTTTAGAAAAGAAAAGGAAAAGATTAAGGTTTGAAAGGAAGAGTTAGTGTTTTAATTAAAAACAAAATGAGACATTACGAAAATAAAACAAAGCATTAGGGTTTTTTTGGAAAGCATAAGATTAGGCTTTTGATTTAATTATAGTCGGCGTTACGAAAAGAAAACATATAATCAAGGTTTTGATTAAAGAAAGGTGACACTACTGTAAAAAAACTTATGATTAGTGTTTTGATTCAAAAATAGTACGTATGCCGAATGGAAAAGAAAGGGTTTGGGGTCTTCGTTCAAAATACGAGTCATTTTAAAATGACAACAAAGACTACTGTTTTCATTCTAAACTGAAAATTTGGAGAAATTACTATAAGAAAATATAAAATATGGGTTTTGATTAAATTCATACCGATAGAAGTTATTAAGAAAAGTAAACGTATGATTCTTGTTTTGACCAAAAGATAGGAGATTTTACGAAAGAACAAGAAAAAAAATTATTGTTTTGAAAGATAGGGTTAGTGTTTTGATAAAAAACAAATGAGACATTCCGAAAATAAAACAAAGCATTAGTGTTTTGATTGAAAGCATAAGATTAGGCTTTTGATTCAAGTATAGTGGGCGTCACGAAAAGGAAACATATGATCGACGTTTTATTAAAGAAAGATGACACTACCATAAGAAAACTTTTTATTAGGGTTTTGATTCAAAAATAGTAGTTATTCTGAAAGGAAAAGTAAGGCTTTTGGTTCTTGGTTTAAAAATACGAGTCATTTTAAAATGATAACAAAGACTAGTGTTTCCATTTAAAACTGAAAATTAGGAGATTATTAGAAAACATAAGATTAGGGTTTTGATTGAATACATAAAGATAGAAGTTATTAAGAAAAGGAAACATAGGATTCTTGTTTTGACCGAAAGATACGAGACTTTACTATAGAAAAGGAAAATATTATGGTTTTGAAATATAGGTTCAGTGTTTTGATTGAAAACAAAATGAGACATTCTTAAAAAAAAAAAAAAAGCATTAGGGTTTTTATTTAAAGCAGAAGATTAGGCTTTTGATTCAAATATAATCGGCGTTACGAAAAGGAATCATATGATCAAGGTTTTGATTAAAGAAAGGTGACACTACCATGAGAAAACTTATGATTAGTGTTTTGATTCAAAAATAGTAGGTATGCCGAATGGAAAAGAAAGGGTTTGGGGTCTTTGTTCAAAATACGAGTCATTTTAAAATGACAACAAAGACTATGGTTTTCATTCAAAACTGAAAATTAGGAGTAATTACTATAAGAAAATATAAGATAAAGGTTTTGAATAAATACATACAGACAGAAGTTATTAAGAAAAGGAAACATTAAATTCTTGTTTTGAACGAAAGATAGGAGAGTTTACAAAAGAAATAGAAAAGATTATGGATTTGAAAGATAGGTTAGTGTTTTGATTAAAAACAAAACGAGACATTTCGAAAATAAAACAAAGCATTAGGGTGTTGATGGAAAGCATAAGATTAGGCTTTTGATTCAAGTATATTAGGCGTTACAAAAAGAAAACATATGATCTAGGTTTTGATTAAAGAAAGGTGACACTACCATAAGAAAATTTAGGATTAGGGTTTTGATTCAAAAATAGTAGGTTTTCCGAAAGAAAAAAAAAAAGGGTATGGGATCTTGGTTAAAAATTATGAGTCATTTTAAAACGACAACAAATACTACTGTTTTAATTTAAACAGAAAACTAGAAGATTAACTATAAAAAAACATAATATTAGGGTTTTGATTAAATACACATAGATAGAAGTTATTAAGAAAAGGAAACATAGGATTCTTCTTTGGACCGAAAGATAGGAGACTTTACGAAAGAAAAAGAAAAGATTATGGTTTTGAAAGATAGGCTTATTGTTTTGATTAAAAAAAACGAGACATTCCGAATATAAAAAAATGCATTAGGGTCTTGACTGAAAGTATAGGATTAGGCTTTTGATTCGAGTATAGTAGGCGTTACGAAAAGAAAACATATGATCAAGGTTTTGATTAAAGAAAGGTGACGCTACAATAAGAAAACTTAGGATTAGGGTTTTGATTCAAGAATAGTATTTATTCCGAAAGGAAAAGAAAAGATTTTGGGGTTTGGGGTCTTGGTTAAAAAAATAAGAGTCATTTTAAAATGACAACAAAGACTACGGTTTTCATTGAAAACTGAAAATTAGGAGAAATTACTATAAGAAAACATAAAATTAGGGTTTTGATTAAATACATGCAGATAGAAGTAATTAATAAAAGGAAACAATGGATTCTTATTTTGACCTAAAGATAGGAGACTTTACAAATGAAAAAGAAAAGATTATGGTTATGAATGATAGGGTTAGTGTTTTGATTGAAAACAAAACGAGACATTACGAAAATAAAACAAAGCATTAGGGTTTTGATGGAAAGCATAAGATTAGGCTTATGATTTAAAAATAGTAGGCATTACAAAAAGAAAACATATGATCAAGGTTTTGATTAAAGAAAGGTGATGCTTTAATTAGAAAACTTAGGATTAGGGTTTCGATTAAAAAATAATAGGTATTCTGAAAGGAAAAGAATGGCTTTGGGGTCTTGGTTAAAAAATACGAGTCAATTTAAAATAATAACAAAGACTAGGATTTTCATTTAAAACTGAAAATTAGGAGATATTACTATTAGAAAACATGAGATTAGGGTTTTTATTAAATACATAACGATAGAAGTTATTAAGAAAAGAAAACATAGGATTCTTGTTTTGACCGAAAGATACGAGACTTTACTAAAGAAAAGGAAAAGATTGTGGTTTTGAAAGGTAGGGCTTGTGTTTTGATTAAAAACAAAACGATACATCCTGAAAATGAAACAAAGCATTAGGCTGTTGATTTAAAGTATAAGATTAATGATACGAGCCTCGCCAACGATTGTGATGAAACCCGAAACAAATTTGGCACGAAGAAGAAATGCCAAAGGATTCAAGAAGAAGGGATGGAAAACCTCGACCCTATGTTTAGCAAAGCAAGAACCTCGGTAAGGGGATGATGCCACAAAAGGAGATGAAAATCCAATTGATAAGTCGGTTTGAACGCCACAAGGAAAACCCTTGATAAGTTCTTAAAAAGTTTCTTCAAGAAAACTAGAAGAAAACCTCACAAATACTCATAGATCAAAGTTGTGCTTTATGGCTGCTACAAGGGGCTATATATATAGCCCAAAACCCTAGAAAACTTCTAAGAAGTAAAAGTTCAAAACTACCCTTAAAGATAAAAACAACCAACTAAAGAGCAACTTCAGCCCAAAGGCCCAAAAAACCCAGCAAGACTAGGCAATTACAAAAGACTATAGTTCACATATAAAACTCAAAACAAATGACAACCAAATCTTCATAAAGCGTCTAAGTGGAATCGGCTTGGATGAGTAGGACTAGCTTTTGTTCACCATCAGTAGTGATCACGCTCTCTTCCTGTTGTAGGATTCTCCATGCCAAGTTGCTAAGCTCCTCTTTAAATCTTCTAGCTCGAGCCCTCGTCACTGGTCCTGTCAAGACTTGAATTGGATCCTTAGCCTTGATGTCCACATCATTCCCCCCCTCTTGAGAAGGATTTGTCCTCAAATCGTCACCTACATCAAAAGGACTTAAGTCAGTCACATTGAAAGTAGCACTAACATTGTACTCACCAGGTAAATCAAGGCGGTAGGCATTGTCGTTGATCTGTTCGAGCACTTGAAAAGGACCATCTCCTCGGGGTAGTAACTTGGAACGTCGGTTGGCGTGGAATCGTTCCTTCCTCATGTGTAACCACACCCAATCACCGATCTCAAAAACTTGCTTGTGACGTCCCTTATTGGCTTGCTTGATATATTGCTCAGTCCTCCTTTCTATGTTGAGCCGGACCTTCTCGTGGAGTTACTTCACAAATTCGGCGTTCTTGTGCCCATCGAAGTTTACATGCTCAGAAATAGGTAAAGGTGATAAATCCAAAGGAGTTAAAGGATTAAAACCATAAACAATTTCAAATGGTGAAAATTGAGTAGCAGAATGCCTAGAACGATTATAAGCAAAATCAACATTTAGCTTTTCTTTTATCTCGAGTTGTATATCATTTTCATATTTTATATACTCAAGTTTTTATTAAGCTATACTGAACCCTTGTGTATGTGTGCGCAGATGGTCTTGGATGAAAGGAATCTAAGGAATAGTCATAAACACTTTCATGGGACCGTGTGTGTTTCACAACCCATTGAGACTCAACTCTCAATGCACCTAGCTCCATCAAATGTAGCACTTGGAGTTCAGGTGAGTAATGTTTCAATTGCCTACTTCCACACTAATTATTTTATAATTTTTATTCTTTTTAATTGTGCTTGCATGCGTACATTGAGGACAATGTACATCTTAAGTGTGGGGGGGAGTTCACATTGCACACACTTTTACTTGTGCGTTCAATTGCTTATGCTCATGTAGCCTATGGCGGTTCACCTTAGTTGCAACGGTTGTATTCTTATAGTTTAGGAGAATTTTTAACATTGTATCTTATCATGCACTACTTTCTACTTGAATTTTTAGGGAATTTTTGCTCGATTATCTTATATTGCACAACTTACTCTTGGAATCTTTTGGAAACTCAATCTTGAAGTTTTTAAGGACAAGTTTATCATCGTTATTAGTTTTACTTTGGAAAATGCATAAAAAAAAATTGATGAAAAAAATATGGAAAAGAGAAAAAGTACAAAAAGTATTATGAGTTTGTAAATATTAGCTTTGTTTTAATTATGCATTTGGGGTGGAAAGAGCTACCGCCTATAAGTATGTAGCTACTCTCATAAGTCGGATACAAGTTACGCCCTAATGAGAGAAAGAGTTATCTCATGGGATACGTGAAAGCTATTACCCCGGTAGAAAGAGCTACCTCCTCGAAAGTGTGAAAGCCACCTTTGGCGGCCGCCTAGGAGAGGGCTACCTTCAAGGATGTGTGAAGCTACTACTTCCTCCCTTATTTTTGTTTTTTGTATATAAACAAGTCCTTTCTAACCAAAGTTTGAGAAGTACTCGTTGGTTCTCTTGAGTGAAATCGCACACACTAACACATTTTCGAGTTTTTATCCTTTTTGATTCGAGTTTTTAGCTAGAGCAATGATAACCTTATGCAATGTTTTGATTTCCCCTTACTTGTAGAATGCTTCTTTTGCATACTCTTGGTGAACCTAAGACCGAGCACTTTCAATTGTTCTTCCTAAGTACTTTCACGTTTTATTTTTGTTTGAGGACAAGCAAAAGCTTAAGTGTGGGGGGATTTGATAAGTGCTCGTGTTATAGTAATGCGAACTGTTATTATCTTGCAATGAGCATTAATTTAATCAGATTTTATCACTAAAAAGTGTGCAATTGTTTACTTTTGTGCATTGTAGGGTTGTGAAGACAAAATGACAGAAAGGAACGAAGTTAGGTCGTGTTTGGCATTGTTGGGAAGATTTTCGGACCAAGCAAGGAGCAAGGCGTGAGCATAGACTTGTGAGTGTGTGCCAACCTCCTTTGGAGAGGCACAAAGGCAGTCACATTCATAATAAGTCTAACTCATGCTAACAATGAGAACTTCACGAATTAGGCGATTCGAAGCAATCGACACGATCTACCGTTGATTGTGTGCCCAATTCAACGGCCTCGATGAAGAACGACGAATCCGGGAGCGTTTCGGCACAATATTGTAGCAGTATTGTAGAAAAACTGTAGCAAGTTACTGTTCACAATCGGCCGAAAATCAGAATTCCAGAAACTTCACACGGGCGTGTGGAAATTCCACACGACCGTGTGAAATCCCGTTTTCAGCAAATTTAAAGTCACGACTCCACATTATAAAAGCCCGATTTGGAGACTTTTTGAGACATCTTTTGACCTATTCTTCTCCCCAACTTCTGCGAGTGCGCTAGGGTTTTGGAGAGGACTTTGTGGAGGTTTAGAGCACGTCATCGGCATTGTCACCGACGTCCAGCGGCCGCCCAAGACCACAGCCACACCATACGCAAAGGGGGTTTTCATCTATGTCTTTACTTTGTGTTTTATTTCATACATTGATGAACATGTATAGCTCCATGAGGAGCTAAACCCCTTGTGGGTATTCGGACTTGTAAATTCTAGGGTTATCATGTTTCTTTGACATTGTTATTATGCTTTTCCATTATTGATGAATAAGAATTGAGTTTCAATCTTGATTTTATTTTGCTATTGTTTTCCCTTAGATGTGACACTAGGGTTGAGAGCAATCTAGGTTTTCCTTTGGAGGTGTGACAACTCCTATAGGATTAGACTATTCAAGATTGAAGAGGGTTGAGAGAGAGAGTTGTGAGGTAGCGATGTACCCCTTTCCCTTCCGGTGTGATTTCTCCCTACCTTCGTTTCCTTGATTTATTAGCGGTCAAGATAGAGTGAAGTGCTAGGTAGATGAACTCCCCCGGGGCTTAGTTAAGCGAGTAACAGAGTGAAGGGTTGAAGTGAATCCTATGCACTGGGGCTTAATCTAGACTAGGGTTCTTCCTCCTGGACCAAAGGGTTAGAACTACACATAGGAACAGGTTTAATCACTAGGAATCCCTAGAACTTAATGCAATCTCACGTAGTGTGAGGTTTAGGTAGATGTACTCCCCTGGGACTTAATCGTGCGAGCGATAGAGTGAAGGGTCGTTGTGAATCATAATACCGGGGCATAATGTTGGGGTTAGTCACGGTTGACCATAGGTTTTGGACCGTGAGTCTAAGGATTTCCTCGACTCAATTAGCATCAATAGGAAGGTATAATAGCATAGTCTTGCACTAGAAGCATTGATCCTAGAGGTAACTTGTCCGGATACCCCACTTTATTCATTGTTAAATCCTCCTTAATCTCTTTTTCTTGCACTCTCTAATCTTTCATCTCTCTCTATTTAATTTCCTGTCTTTTAGTATAGTTGTTCTCATAATTCACACACGAATCGATTATTACTTTTCCGTACTTCGCATAGTTTTAATAGTGAAATCTCATACTCTAACTCCCTATTCCCTGTGGATTCGACTACCCTCTCACCGGGGTAACTTTTATTACTTTGACAAACCCGTGCACTTGCGGGATACACACGCAAGGGGTCGTGTCAGCATTCAATCAAAACGCTAATGCTTTGTTTTATTTTCGGAATGTCTCGTTTTGTTTTTTAATCAAAACACTAACCCTATTTTTCAAAACCATAATCTTTTCATTTTCTTTCGTAAAGTATCTTACCTTTCGGTCAAACAAGAATTATATTTTTTCTGTTCTTAATAACTTCTATCTGTACGTATTTATTCAAAACCCTAATCTTCTGTTTTCTAATAGTAATATCTCCTAATTTTTAGTTTTGAATGAAAACCCTAATCTTTGTTATAATTTTAAAATGACTCGTATTTTTAAACCAAGAAACCAACGCCTTTTCTTCCTTTCGGAATACCTGCTATTTTTGAATCTAAACTCTAATCTTATGTTTTTCTTATGGCTCAGCTTTCTTTAATAAAAACCTCGATCATATGTTTTCTTTTCGTAACGACCACTATACTTGAATCAAAATCCTAATCTTATGCATTCAATCAAAACCCTAATGCTTTGTTTTATTTTCGGAATGTCCTGTTTTGTTTTTAATCAAAATACTAACCGTATCTTTCAAAACCATAATCTTTTACTTTTCTTTCGTAAAGTCTCCTATCTTTAGTTCGAAACTAGAATCCTACGTTTCGTTCTATTCATGACTTCTATATGTATGTATTTTATCAAAACACTAATCTTATGTTTTCTTATAGTAGTATCTCCTAATTTTAAGTCTTGAATAAATATCCTCGTCTTTGTTGTCATTTTAAAATAACTCATATTTTTTGAACCAAGAACCCAAACCCTTTCTTTTCCTTTCGGAATACCTACTATTTTTCAATCAAAACACTAATCCGAAGTTTTCATATGGTAGTGTCACCTTTTTTTTAATCAAAACCTTGATCATATGTTTTCTTTCCGTAACGCCTACTATACTTAAATCAAAATCCTAATCTTCTGCTTTCAATCAAAACACTAATACTTTGTTTTATTTTTGAAATGTCTCGTTTTGTTTTAATCAAAACACTAACCCTATCTTTCAAAACCATAATTTTTTCTTTTTCTTTCGTAAAGTATCTTATTTTTCAGTCCAAACAAAAATCATATTATTTCAGTGTAAACAGTAATTTTGCTACAGTGCGCGGACGTGTGGAATTTTCACATGCCCGTGTGAACTCTCTGAAATCCTGATTTTCGGCAATAATGAACAGTAGCTTGCTACAGTACTTTCACTACAGTGTTGCTACAGTGCTTTCCGAAATGCTCCCGAATTCATCGTTCTTCATTGAGGCCATTGAATTGGGCACACAATCAATGGTAGATTATGTCGATTACTTCATTTCTCTTCTTTGACGAAATTCTCCAATGCTACACGAGTTAGACTTTTGTGAATGTGACTGCCCTTGTGCCCCTCCAATGGAGGTTGGCACACACCCACAAGTTTAAACTCGTGCCTTGTTCCTTGCTTGGTCCAAGAACTCGTCAACAATGGCAAACATAACCTATTCTTGCTTCATTCTTCTCCAAATTGGCTCCACAACCCTACAATGCACAAAAGTAAACAAATGCATACTTTTTAGTGATAAAATCTGATTAAATTAATGCTCATTGCAAGATAATAACGCTTCGCATTACTATAACACGAGCACTTATCTTAGTGTCACCTTTTTTTTAATCAAAACCTTGATCATATGTTTTCTTTCCGTAACGCCTACTATACTTAAATCAAAAGCCTAATCTTCTGCTTTCAATCAAAACACAAATACTTTGTTTTATTTTCGAAATGTCTCGTTTTGTTTTTAAACAAAACACTAACCCTATCTTTCAAAACCATAATCTTTTCTTTTTCTTTCGTAAAGTATCTTATCTTTCAGTCCAAACAAAAATCGTATTATTTCTTTTATTATAACTTCTATCTGTACGTATTTAATCAAAACCCTAATCTTATGTTTTCTAATAGTAATATCTCCTAATTTTTCAGTTTTGAATGAAAACCCTAATCTTTGTTATAATTTTAAAATGACTCGTATTTTTGAACCAAGAAACGAAAGCCTTTCTTTTCCTTTCGGAATACCTACTATTTTTTAATTTAAACAATAATCTTACGTTTTCTTAGTGCAGTGTCACCTTTCTTTTATAAAAACCTCGATCAAATGTTTTCTTTTCGTAATGCCCACTATACTTGAATCCAAAGCCTAATCTTATGCATTTAATCAAAACGTTAATGCTTTGTTTTATTTTCGGAATGTCTCGTTTTGTTTTTAATCAAAACACTAACCCTATTTTTCAAAACCATAATCTTTTTATTTTCTTTCGTAAAGTATCTTATCTTTCGGCCAAACAAGAATCATATTTTTTCTGTTCTTAATAACTTCTATCTATACGTATTTAATTAAAACCCTAATCTTATGTTTTATAATAGTAATATCTCCTAATTTTCAGTTTTGAATGAAAACCCTAATCTTTCTTATAATTTTAAAATGACTCGCATTTTTGAACCAAGAAACCAAAGCCTTTCTTTTCCTTTTGGAATACCTACTATTTTTTAATCTAAACCCTAATCTTAAGTTTTCTTATAGTAGTGTCACATTTCTTTAATAAAAACCTCGATCATATGTTTTCTTTTCGTAACGACCACTATAATTGAATCAAAAGCCTAATCTTATGCATTCAATCAAAACCCTAATGCTTTGTTTTTTTTTCGGAATGCCTCGTTTTGTTTTTAATCAAAATACTAACCGTATCTTTCAAAACCATAATCTTTTACTTTTCTTTCGTAAAGTCTCCTATCTTTAGTTCAAAACTATAATCCTACGTTTCCTTTTATTCATGACTTCTATATGTATGTATTTTATCAAAACACTAACCTTATGTTTTCTTATAGTATTATCTCCTAATTTTAAGTCTTGAATAAATATACTCGTCTTTGTTGTCATTTTAAAATAACTCGTATTTTTTGAACCAAGAATCCAAACCCTTTCTTTTCCTTTCGGAATACCTACTATTTTTCAATCAAAACACTAATCCTAAGTTTTCATATGGTAGTGTCACCTTTTTTTTAATCAAAACCTTGATCATATGTTTTCTTTCCGTAACGCCTACTATACTTAAATCAAAATCCTAATCTTCTGCTTTCAATCAAAACACTAATACTTTGTTTTATTTTTGAAATGTCTCGTTTTGTTTTTAATCAAAACAGTAACCCTATCTTTCAAAACCATAATTTTTTCTTTTTCTTTTGTAAAGTATCTTATCTTTCGTCCAAACAAAAATCGTATTATTTCTTTTCTTATAACTTCTCTCTGTACGTATTTAATCAAAACCCTAATCTTATGTTTTCTAATAGTAATATCTCCTAATTTTCGGATTTGAGTGAAAACCCTAATCTATGTGATAATTTTAAAATGACTCGTATTTTTGAACCAAGAAACGAAAGCCTTTCTTTTCCTTTCGGAATACCTACTATTTTTTAATTTAAACCTTAATCTTATGTTTTCTTATGGTAGTGTCACCTTTCTTTAATAAAAACCTCGATCAAATGTTTTCTTTTCGTAACGTCCACTATACTTGAATCCAAAGCCTAATCTTATGCATTCAATCAAAACGCTAATGCTTTATTTTATTTTCGGAATGTCTCGTTTTGTTTTTAATCAAAACACTAACCCTATTTTTCAAAACCATAATCTTTTCATTTTCTTTCGTAAAATATCTTATCTATCGGTCAAACAAGAATCATATTTTTTCTGTTCTTAATAACTTCTATCTGTACGTATTTAATCAAAACCCTAATCTTATGTTTTTAATAGTAATATCTCCTAATTTTCAGTTTTGAATGAAAACCCTAATGTTTGTTATAATTTTAAAATTACTCGTATTTTTGAACCAAGAAAACAAAGCCTTTCTTTTCCTTTTCTAATACCTACTATTTTTGAATCTAAAACCTAATCTTATGTTTTCTTATGGTAGTGTCACCTTTCTTTAATAAAAACCTCGATCAAATGTTTTCTTTTCGTAACGCCCACTATACTTGAATCCAAAACCTAATCTTATGCATTCAATCAAAACGCTAATGCTTTGTTTTATTTTCGGAATGTCTCGTTTTCTTTTTAATCAAAACACTAACCCTACTTTTCAAAACCATAATCTTTTCATTTTCTTTCGTAAAATATCTTATCTTTCGGTCAAACAAGAATCATATTTTTTCTGTTCTTAATAACTTCTATCTGTACGTATTTAATCAAAACCCTAATCTTATGTTTTTAATAGTAATATCTACTAATTTTCAGTTTTGAATGAAAACCCTAATGTTTGTTATAATTTTAAAATTACTCGTATTTTTGAACCAAGAAAACAAAGCCTTTCTTTTCCTTTTCTAATACCTACTATTTTTGAATCTAAAACCTAATCTTATGTTTTTTTATGGTAGTGTCACCTTTCTTTAATAAAAACCTCGATCAAATGTTTTCTTTTTCGTATCGCCCACTATACTTGAATCCAAAGCCTAATTGTATGCATTCAATCAAAACGCTAATGCTTTGTTTTATTTTCGGAATGTCTCGTTTTGTTTTTAATCAAAACACTAACGCTATTTTTCAAAACCATAATCTTTTCATTTTCTTTCGTAAAATATCTTATCTTTCGGTCAAACAAGAATCATATTTTTTCTGTTCTTAATAACTTCTATCTGTACGTATTTAATCAAAACACTAATCTTATGTTTTTAATAGTAATATCTCCTAATTTTCAGTTTTGAATGAAAACCCTAATGTTTGTTATAATTTTAAAATTACTCGTATTTTTGAACCAAGAAAACAAAGCCTTTCTTTTCCTTTTCTAATACCTACTATTTTTTAATCTAAAACCTAATCTTATGTTTTCTTATGGTAGTGTCATCTTTCTTTAATAAAAACCTCGATCAAATGTTTTCTTTTCGTAACGCCCACTATACTTGAATCCAAAACCTAATCTTATGCATTCAATCAAAACGCTAATGCTTTGTTTTATTTTCGGAATGTCTCGTTTTCTTTTTAATCAAAACACTAACCCTATTTTTCAAAACCATAATCTTTTCATTTTCTTTCGTAAAATATCTTATCTTTCGGTCAAACAAGAATCATATTTTTTCTGTTCTTAATAACTTCTATCTGTACGTATTTAATCAAAACCCTAATCTTACGTTTTTAATAGTAATATCTCCTAATTTTCAGTTTTGAATGAAAACCCTAATGTTTGTTATAATTTTAAAATTACTCGTATTTTTGAACCAAGAAAACAAAGCCTTTCTTTTCCTTTTCTAATACCTACTATTTTTGAATCTAAAACCTAATCTTATGTTTTCTTATGGTAGTGTCACCTTTCTTTAATAAGAACCTCGATCAAATGTTTTCTTTTCGTATCGCCCACTATACTTGAATCCAAAGCCTAATCGTATGCATTCAATCAAAACGCTAATGCTTTGTTTTATTTTCGGAATGTCTCGTTTTGTTTTTAATCAAAACACTAACCCTATTTTTCAAAACCATAATCTTTTCATTTTCTTTCGTAAAATATCTTATCTTTCGGTCAAACAAGAATCATATTTTTTCTGTTCTTAATAACTTCTATCTGTACGTATTTAATCAAAACCCTAATCTTACGTTTTTAATAGTAATATCTCCTAATTTTCAGTTTTGAATGAAAACCCTAATGTTTGTTATAATTTTAAAATTACTCGTATTTTTGAACCAAGAAAACAAAGCCTTTCTTTTCCTTTTCTAATACCTACTATTTTTGAATCTAAAACCTAATCTTATGTTTTCTTATGGTAGTGTCACCTTTCTTTAATAAAAACCTCGATCAAATGTTTTCTTTTCGTATCGCCCACTATACTTGAATCCAAAGCCTAATCGTATGCATTCAATCAAAACGCTAATGCTTTGTTTTATTTTCGGAATGTCTCGTTTTGTTTTTAATCAAAACACTAACCCTATTTTTCAAAACCATAATCTTTTCATTTTCTTTCGTAAAGTATCTTATCTTTCGGTCAAACAAGAATCATATTTTTTATGTTCTTAATAACTTATATCTGTACGTATTAAATCAAAACCCTAATCTTATGTTTTCTAATAGTAATATCTGCTAATTTTCAATTTTGAATGAAAACCCTAATCTTTGTTATAATTTTAAAATAACTCGTATTTTTGAACCAAGAAAACAAAGCCTTTCTTTTCCTTTTCTAATACCTACTATTTTTGAATCTAAAACCTAATCTTATGTTTTCTTATGGTAGTGTCACCTTTCTTTAATAAAAACCTCGATCAAATGTTTTCTTTTCATAACGCCCACTATACTTGAATCCAAAGCCTAATCTTATGCATTCAATCAAAACGCTAATGCTTTGTTTTATTTTCGGAATGACTCGTTTTGTTTTTAATCAAAACACTAACCCTATTTTTCAAAACCATAATCTTTTCATTTTCTTTTGTAAAATATCTTATTTTTCGGTCAAACAAGAATCATATTTTTTCTGTTCTTAATAACTTCTATCTGTACGTATTTAATCAAAACCCTAATCTTATGTTTTTAATAGTAATATCTCCTAATTTTCAGTTTTGAATGAAAACCCTAATGTTTGTTATAATTTTAAAATTACTCGTATTTTTGAACCAAGAAACCAAAGCCTTTCTTTTCCTTTTCTAATACCTACTATTTTTGAATCTAAAACCTAATCTTATGTTTTCTTATGGTAGTGTCACCTTTCTTTAATGAAAACCTCGATCAAATGTTTTCTTTTCGTAACGCCCACTATACTTGAATCCAAAGCCTAATCTTATGCATTCAATCAAAACGCTAATGCTTTGTTTTATTTTCGGAATGTCTCGTTTTCTTTTTAATCAAAACACTAACCCTATTTTTCAAAACCATAATCTTTTCATTTTCTTTCGTAAAATATCTTATCTTTCGGTCAAACAAGAATCATATTTTTTCTGTTCTTAATAACTTCTATCTGTACGTATTTAATCAAATCCCTAATCTTATGTTTTTAATAGTAATATCTCCTAATTTTCAGTTTTGAATGAAAACCCTAATGTTTGTTATAATTTTAAAATTACTCGTATTTTTGAACCAAGAAAACAAAGCCTTTCTTTTCCTTTTCTAATACCTACTATTTTTGAATCTAAAACCTAATCTTATGTTTTCTTATGGTAGTGTCACCTTTCTTTAATAAAAACCTCGATCAAATGTTTTCTTTTCGTAACGCCCACTATACTTGAATCCAAAACCTAATCTTATGCATTCAATCAAAACGCTAATGCTTTGTTTTATTTTCGGAATGTCTCGTTTTCTTTTTAATCAAAACACTAACCCTATTTTTCAAAACCATAATCTTTTCATTTTCTTTCGTAAAATATCTTATCTTTCGGTCAAACAAGAATCATATTTTTTCTGTTCTTAATAACTTCTATCTGTACGTATTTAATCAAAACCCTAATCTTACGTTTTTAATAGTAATATCTCCTAATTTTCAGTTTTGAATGAAAACCCTAATGTTTGTTATAATTTTAAAATTACTCGTATTTTTGAACCAAGAAAACAAAGCCTTTCTTTTCCTTTTCTAATACCTACTATTTTTGAATCTAAAACCTAATCTTATGTTTTCTTATGGTAGTGTCACCTTTCTTTAATAAAAACCTCGATCAAATGTTTTCTTTTCGTATCGCCCACTATACTTGAATCCAAAGCCTAATCGTATGCATTCAATCAAAACGCTAATGCTTTGTTTTATTTTCGGAATGTCTCGCTTTGTTTTTAATCAAAACACTAACCCTATTTTTCAAAACCATAATCTTTTCATTTTCTTTCGTAAAATATCTTATCTTTCGGTCAAACAAGAATCATATTTTTTCTGTTCTTAATAACTTCTATCTGTACGTATTTAATCAAAACCCTAATCTTACGTTTTTAATAGTAATATCTCCTAATTTTCAGTTTTGAATGAAAACCCTAATGTTTGTTATAATTTTAAAATTACTCGTATTTTTGAACCAAGAAAACAAAGCCTTTCTTTTCCTTTTCTAATACCTACTATTTTTGAATCTAAAACCTAATCTTATGTTTTCTTATGGTAGTGTCACCTTTCTTTAATAAAAACCTCGATCAAATGTTTTCTTTTCGTATCGCCCACTATACTTGAATCCAAAGCCTAATCGTATGCATTCAATCAAAACGCTAATGCTTTGTTTTATTTTCGGAATGTCTCGTTTTGTTTTTAATCAAAACACTAACCCTATTTTTCAAAACCATAATCTTTTCATTTTCTTTCGTAAAGTATCTTATCTTTCGGTCAAACAAGAATCATATTTTTTATGTTCTTAATAACTTATATCTGTACGTATTAAATCAAAACCCTAATCTTATGTTTTCTAATAGTAATATCTGCTAATTTTCAATTTTGAATGAAAACCCTAATCTTTGTTATAATTTTAAAATAACTCGTATTTTTGAACCAAGAAAACAAAGCCTTTCTTTTCCTTTTCTAATACCTACTATTTTTGAATCTAAAACCTAATCTTATGTTTTCTTATGGTAGTGTCACCTTTCTTTAATAAAAACCTCGATCAAATGTTTTCTTTTCATAACGCCCACTATACTTGAATCCAAAGCCTAATCTTATGCATTCAATCAAAACGCTAATGCTTTGTTTTATTTTCGGAATGACTCGTTTTGTTTTTAATCAAAACACTAACCCTATTTTTCAAAACCATAATCTTTTCATTTTCTTTTGTAAAATATCTTATTTTTCGGTCAAACAAGAATCATATTTTTTCTGTTCTTAATAACTTCTATCTGTACGTATTTAATCAAAACCCTAATCTTATGTTTTTAATAGTAATATCTCCTAATTTTCAGTTTTGAATGAAAACCCTAATGTTTGTTATAATTTTAAAATTACTCGTATTTTTGAACCAAGAAACCAAAGCCTTTCTTTTCCTTTTCTAATACCTACTATTTTTGAATCTAAAACCTAATCTTATGTTTTCTTATGGTAGTGTCACCTTTCTTTAATGAAAACCTCGATCAAATGTTTTCTTTTCGTAACGCCCACTATACTTGAATCCAAAGCCTAATCTTATGCATTCAATCAAAACGCTAATGCTTTGTTTTATTTTCGGAATGTCTCGTTTTCTTTTTAATCAAAACACTAACCCTATTTTTCAAAACCATAATCTTTTCATTTTCTTTCGTAAAATATCTTATCTTTCGGTCAAACAAGAATCATATTTTTTCTGTTCTTAATAACTTCTATCTGTACGTATTTAATCAAATCCCTAATCTTATGTTTTTAATAGTAATATCTCCTAATTTTCAGTTTTGAATGAAAACCCTAATGTTTGTTATAATTTTAAAATTACTCGTATTTTTGAACCAAGAAAACAAAGCCTTTCTTTTCCTTTTCTAATACCTACTATTTTTGAATCTAAAACCTAATCTTATGTTTTCTTATGGTAGTGTCACCTTTCTTTAATAAAACCTCGATCAAATGTTTTCTTTTCGTAACGCCCACTATACTTGAATCCAAAGCCTAATCTTATGCATTCAATCAAAACGCTAATGCTTTGTTTTATTTTCGGAATGTCTCGTTTTGTTGTTAATCAAAACACTAACCCTATTTTTCAAAACCATAATCTTTTCATTTTCTTTCGTAAAATATCTTATCTTTCGTTCAAACAAGAATCATATTTTTTCTGTTCTTAATAACTTCTATCTGTACGTATTTAATCAAAACCCTAATCTTATGTTTTTAATAGTAATATCTGCTAATTTTCAATTTTGAATGAAAACCCTAATCTTTGTTATAATTTTAAAATAACTCGTATTTTTGAACCAATAAAACAAAGCCTTTCTTTTGCTTTTGAATACCTACTACTTTTTAATCTAAACCCTAATCTTATGTTTTCTTATGGTAGTGTCACCTTTCTTTAATAAGAACCTCGATCATATGTTTTTCTTTTTGTAACGACCACTATACTTGAATCAAAAGTCTAATCTTATGCATTCAATCAAAACCCTAATGCTTTGTTTTATTTTTGGAATGTCTCGTTTTGTTTTTAATCAAAATACTAACCATATCTTTCAAAACCATAATCTTTTCCTTTTTCTTTCGTAAAGTCTCCTATCTTTAGTTCAAAACTAGAATCCTACGTTTTCTTTTATTCATGACTTCTATATGTACGTATTTTATCGAAACACTAATCTTAAGTTTTCTTATAGTATTATCACCTTTCTTTAATAAAACCTCGATCAAATGTTTTCTTTTCGTAACGCCCACTATACTTGAATCCAAAGCATAATCTTATGCATTTAATCAGAACGCTAATGATTTGTTTTATTTTCGGAATGTCTCATTTTGTTTTTAATCAAAACACTGACCCTATTTTTCAAAACCATAATCTTTTTATTTTTCTTTCGTAATGTATCTTATCTTTCGGCCAAACAAGAATCATATTTTTTCTGTTCTTAATAACTTCTATCTGTACGTATTTAATCAAAACCCTAATCTTATGTTTTCTAATAGCAATATCTCCTAATTTTTCAGTTTTGAATGAAAACCCTAATCTTTGTTATAATTTTAAAATGACTCGTATTTTTGAACCAAGAAACCAAACCCTTTCTTTTCCTTTCGGAATGCCTACTATTTTTTAATCTAAACCCTAATCTTATGTTTTCTTATGGTAGTGTCACCTTTCTTTAATAAAAACCTCGATCATATGTTTTCTTTTCGTAACGACCACTATACTTGAATCAAAAGCCTAATCTTATGCATTCAATCAAAACCCTAATGCTTTGTTTTATTTTCGGAATGTCTCGTTTTGTTTTTAATCAAAATACTAACCGTATCTTTCGAAACCATAGTCTTTTCCTTTTCTTTCGTAAAGTCTCCTATCTTTAGTTCAAAACTAAAATCCTACGTTTCCTTTTATTCATGACTTCTATATGTATGTATTTTATCAAAACACTAATCTTATGTTTTCTTAAAGTAGTATCTCCTAATTTTTAGTCTTGAATAAATATCCTCGTCTTTGTTGTCATTTTAAAATAACTCATATTTTTTTAACCAAGACCCCAAACCCTTTCTTTTCCTTTCGGAATACCTACTATTTTTCAATCAAAACACTCATCCTAAGTTTTCATATGGTAGTGTCACCTTTTTTTTAATCAAAACCTTGATCATATGTTTTCTTTCCGTAACGCTTACTATATACTTAAATCAAAAGCCTAATCTTCTGCTTTCAATCAAAACACTAATACTTTGTTTTATTTTCAAAATGTCTCGTTTTGTTTTTAATCAAAACACTAACCCTATATTTGAAAACCATAATCTTTTCATTGTCTTTTGTAAAGTATCTTATCTTTCGTCCAAACAAAAATCGTATTATTTCTTTTCTTATAACTTCTATCTATACGTATTTAATCAAAACCCTAATCTTATGTTTTCTAATAGTAATATCTCCTAATTTTCAGTTTTCAATGAAAATCGTAATCTTTGTTATAATTTTAAAATGACTACTATTTTTGAACCAAGAAACGAAAGATTTTCTTTTCCTTTCAGAATACCTACTATTTTTTAATGTCAACCCTAATCTTATGTTTTCTTATGGTAGTGTCACCTTTCTTTAATAAAAACCTCAATCAAATGTTTTCTTTTCGTAACGCCCACTATACTTGAATCCAAAGCATAATCTAATGCATTTAATCAAAACACTAATGCTTTGTTTTATTTTCGGAATGTCTCGTTTTGTTTTTAATCAAAACACTAACCCTATTTTTCAAAACCATAATCTTTTTATTTTCTTTCAAAAGTATCTTATCTTTCAGCCAAACAAGAATCATATTTTTTCTGTTCTTAATAACTTCTATCTGTATGTATTTAATCAAACCCTAATCTTATGTTTGCTAATAGTAATATCTCCTAATTTTCAGTTTTGAATGAAAACCCTAATCTTTGTTATAATTTTAAAATGACTCGTATTTTTGAACCAAGAAACCAAACCCTTTGTTTTCCTTTTGGAATACCTACTATTTTTTAATATAAACCGTAATCTTATGTTTTCTTATGGTAGTGTCACCTTTCTTTATTAAAAAACCTCGATCATATGTTTTGTTTTCGTAACGACCACTATACTTGAATCAAAAGCCTAATCTTGTGCATTCAATCAAAACCCTAATGCTTTGTTTTATTTTCGCAATGTCTCGTTTTGTTTTTAATCAAAATACTAACCGTATCTTCCAAAACCATAATCTTTTCTTTTTCTTTCGTAAAGTCTCCTATCTTTCGTTCAAAACTAGAATCCTATGTTTCCTTTTATTCATGACTTCTATATGTATGTATTTTATCAAAACACTAATCTTATTTTTTTTCTTATAGTAGTATCTCCTAATTTTAAGTCTTGAATAAATATCCTCGTCTTTGTTGTCATTTTAAAATAACTCGTATTTTTGAACCAGGACCGCAAACCCTTTCTTTTTCTTTCGGAATACCTACTATTTTTCAATCAAAACACTAATCCTAAGTTTTCATATGGTAGTGTCACTTTTTTTTTAATCAAAACCTTGATCGTATGTTTTATTTCCGTAACGCCTAATATACTTAAATCAAAAACCTAATCTTCTGCTTTCAATCAAAACACTAATACTTTGTTTTATTTTCGAAATGTCTCGTTTTGTTTTTAATCAAAACACTAACCCTATCTTTCAAAACCATAATCTTTTCTTTTTATTTCGTAAAGTATCTTATCTTACAAAAATCGTATTATATCTTTTCTTATAACTTCTATCTGTACGTATTTAATCAAAATCCTAATCTTATGTTTTCTAATAGTAATATCTCCTAATTTTTTAGTTTTGAATGAAAACCCTAATCTTTGTTACAATTTTAAAATGACTCGTATTTTTGAACCAAGAAACGAAAGCCTTTCTTTTCCTTTCGGAATACCTACTATTTTTTAATTTAAACCCTAATCTTATGTTTTCTTATGGTAGTGTCACCTTTCTTTAATAAAACCTCGATCAAATATTTTCTTTTCGTATCGCCCACTATACTTGAGTCCAAAGCCTAATCGTATGCATTCAATCAAAACGCTAATGCTTTGTTTTATTTTCGGAATGTCTCATTTTGTTTTTAATCAAAACACTAACCCTTTTTTTCAAAACCATAATCTTTTCAATTTCTTTCGTAAAGTATCTTATCTTTCGGTCAAATAAGAATCATATTTTTTCTGTTCTTAATAACTTCTATCTGTACGTATTTAATCAAAACCTTAATCTTATGTTTTCTAATAGTAATATCTCCTAATTTTCTGTTTTGATTGAAAACCCTAATCTTTGTTATTATTTTAAAATAACTCGTATTTTCGAACCAAGAAACCAAAGCCTTTCTTTTCCTTTCGGAATACCTGCTATTTTTTAATCTAAACCCTAATCTTATGTTTTCTTATGGTAGTGTCACCTATCTTTAATAAAAACCTCGATCATATGTTTTCTTTTCGTAACGACCACTATACTTGAATCAAAAGCCTAATCTTATGCATTCAATCAAAACCCTAATACTTTGTTTTATTATCGGAATGCCTCGTTTTGTTTTTAATTAAAATACTAACCGTATCTATCAAAACCTTAATCTTTTCCTTTTCTTTCGTAAAGTCTCGTATCTTTAATTCAAAACTAGAATTCTATGTTTCCTTTTATTCATGACTTCTATATGTATGTATTTTATCAAAACACTAATCTTATGTTTTCTTATAATAGTATCTCCTAATTTTCAATCTTGAATAAATATCCTCGTCTTTGTTGTCATTTAAAAATAACTCATATTTTTTTAACCAAGACCCTAAAGATAGAAGACTTTACGAAAGAAAAGGAGACATAGGATTCTAGTTTGAACTAAAGATAGGAGACTTTACGAAAAAAAGGAAAAGATTATGGTTTTGAAAGATAGGGTTAGTGTTTTGATTAAAAACAAAACAAGACATTTCGAAAATAAAACAAAGTATTAGTGTTTTGATTGAAAGCAGAAGATTTTGTTTTTGATTTTAGTATAGTAGGCGTTACGGAAAGAAAACATATGATCAATGTTTTGATTAAAAAAAAAGGTGACACTACCATATGAAAACTTAGGATTACTGGTTTGATTGAAAAATAGTACGTATTCTGAAAGAAAAAGAAAGGGTTTAGGGTCTTGGTTCAAAAAATACGAGTTATTTTAAAATGACAACAAAGACGAGGATATTTATTCAAGACTGAAAATTAGGAGATACTACTATAAGAAAACATAAGATTAGTGTTTTGATAAAATACATACATATAGAAGTCATGAATAAAAGGAAACATAGGATTCTAGTTTTGAACTAAAGATAGGAGACTTTACGAAAGATTAGGAAAAGATTATGGTTTTGAAAGATACGGTTAGTATTTTGATTAAAAACAAAACGAGACATTCCAAAAATAAAACAAAACATTAGGGTTTTGGTTTAATGCATAAGATTAGGCTTTTGATTCAAGTATAATGGGCGTTACGAAAAGAAAACATTTGATCGAGGTTTTTATTAAAGAAAGGCGACAATACCAGAAGAAAACATAAGATTAGGGTTTAGATTCAAAAATAGTAGGTATTCCAAAAGGAAAAGAAAGGCTTTGATTTCTTGGTTCAAAAATACGAGTCATTTTAAAATTATAACAAAGATTTGGGTTTTCATTCAAAACTGAAAATTAGGAGATATTACTATTAGAAAACATAAGATTAGGGTTTTGATTAAATACGTACAGATAGAAGTTATTAAGAACAGAAAAAATATGATTCTTGTTTGACCGAAAGATAAGATACTTGACGAAAGAAAATGAAAAGATTATGGTTTTGAAAGATAGGGTTATTGTTTTGGTTAAAAACAAAACGAGACATTACGAAAATAAAACAAAGCATTAGGGTTTTGATTGAATGCATAAGATTAGGATTTTGATTCAAGTATAGTGGGCGTTACGAAAAGAAAACATTTGATCTAGGTTTTTATTAAAGAAAGGTGACACTACCTAAAGAAAACATAAAATTAGGGTTTAAATTAAAAAATAGTAGGTATTACGAAAGGAAAAGAAAGGCTTTCGTTTCTTGGTTCAAATATACGAGTCATTTTAAAATTATAACAAAGATTTGGGTTTTCATTCAAAACTCAAAATTTGGAGATATTACTATAAGAAAACATAAGATTAGGGTTTAGATTAAATACATACAGATAGAAGTTATAAGAAAAGAAATAATACGATTTATGTTTGGACCGAAAGATAAGATACTTTACAAAAGAAAAGGAAAAGATTATGGTTTTGAAAGATAGGTTTAGTGTTTTGATTAAAAACAAAATGAGACATTTCGAAAATAAAACAAAGTATTAGTGTTTTGATTGAAAGCAGAAGATTAGGCTTTTGATTTAAGTATAGTAGGCGTTACGGAAAGAAAACATATGATCAAGGTTTTGATTAAAAAAAAAGGTGACACTACCATATGAAAACTTAGGATTAGTGTCTGGATTGAAAAATAGTAGGTATTACGAAAGAAAAAAAAGGGTTTGGGGTCTTGGTTCAAAAATACGAGTTATTTTAAAATGACAAAAAAGACGAGGATATTTATTCAAAGCTGAAAATTAGGAGATACTACTATAAGAAAACATAAGATTAGTGTTTTGATAAAATACATACATATAGAAGTCATGATTGAAAGGAAACATAGGATTCTAGTTTTGAACTAAAGATAGGAGACTTTACGAAATAAAAAAAAAAGATTATGGTTTTGAAAGATACAGTTAGTATTTTGATTAAAAACAAAATGAGACATTCCGAAAATTAAACAAAGCATTAGGGTTTTGATTGAATGCATAAGATTAGGCTTTTGATTTAAGTATAGTGGATGTTACAAAAAGAAAACTTATGATCGGGTTTATTATTAAAAAAAGATGACACTACCATAACAAAAACATAAGATTAGGGTGTAGATTAAAAAATAGCATGTATTCCAAAAGAAAAGAAAGGCTTTCGTTTCTTGGTTCAAAAATACTAGTCATTTTAAAATTATAACAAAGACGACTGTATTTATTCAAAACTGAAAATTAGGAGATACTACTATAAGAAAAAATAAGATTAGTGTTTTGATAAAATACATACATATAGAAGTCATGAATAAAAGGAAACATAGGATTCTAGTTTTGAACTAAAGATAGTATACTTTACGAAAGAAAAGAAAAGATTATGGTTTTGAAATATACGGTTAGTATTTTGATTAAAAACAAAATGAGACATTCTGAAAATAAAACAAAGCATTACGGTTTTGATTGAATGCATAAGATTAGGCTTTTGATTCAAGTATAGTGGGCGTTACAAAAAGAAAACTTATGATCGAGGTTTTTATTAAAGAAAGATGACACTACCATAACAAAAACATAAGATTAAGGTTTAGATTAAAAAATAGCATGTATTCCGAAAGAAAAGAAAAGCTTTCATTTCTTGGTTCAAATATACGAGTCATTTTAAAAATATAACAAAGACGAGTGTATTTATTCAAAACTGAAAATTAGGAGATACTTCTATAAGAAAACATAAGATTAGTGTTTTGATAAAATACATACATATAGAAGTCATGAATAAAAGGAAACATAGGATTCTAGTTTTGAACTAAAGATAGTATACTTTACGAAGGAAAAGGAAAAGATTATGGCTTTGAAAGATACGGTTAGTATTTTGATTAAAAACAAAACGAGACATTCCGAAAATAAAACAAAGCGTTAGGGTTTTGATTGAATGCATAAGATTAGGCTTTTGATTCAAGTATGGTGGGCGTTACAAAAAGAAAACTTATGATCGAGGTTTTTATTAAAGAAAGATGACACTACCATAACAAAAACATAAGATTAAGGTTTAGATTAAAAAATAGCATGTATTCCGAAAGAAAAGAAAGGCTTTCATTTCTTGGTTCAAAAATACGAGTCATTTTAAAAATATAACAAAGACGAGTGTATTTATTCAAAACTGAAAATTTGGAGATACTTCTATAAGAAAACATAAGATTAGTGTTTTGATAAAATACATACATATAGAAGTCATGAATAAAAGGAAACATAGGATTCTAGTTTTGAACTAAAGATAGTATACTTTACGAAAGAAAAGGAAAAGATTATTGCTTTGAAAGATACGGTTAGTATTTTGATTAAAAACAAAACGAGACATTCCGAAAATAAAACAAAGCGTTAGGGTTTTGATTGAATGCATAAGATTAGGCTTTTGATTCAAGTATAGTGGGCGTTACAAAAAGAAAACATATGATCAAGGTTTTGATTAAAGAAATGTGACACTACCATATGAAAACTTAGGATTAGTGTTTTGATTGAAAAAGAGTAGGTATTCCGAAAGAAAAAGAAAGGGTTTGAGGTTCTTTCTTCAAAAATACGAGTTAATTTAAAATGACAACAAAGGCGAGGATATTTATTCAAAACGGAAAATGAGATGATACTAGTATAAGAAAACATAAGACTAGTGTTTTGATAAAATACATACATATAGAAGTTATGAACAAAAGGAAACATAGGTCTCTAGTTTTGACCGAAAGATAGGAGACTTTACGAAAGAATAGGAAAAGATTATGGTCTTCAAAGATAGTGTTAGCATTTTGATTAAAAACAAAACGAGACATTCCGAAAATAAAAAAAACCATTAGGGTTTTGATTGAATGCAAAAGATTAGGCTTTTGACTAGAGTATAGTGGGCGTTAGGAAAAGAAAACATATGATCGAGGTTTTTATTAAAGAAAGGTGACACTACCATAAGAAAAAACATAAGATTAGTGTTTAGATTCAAAAATAGCAGGTAATCCGAAAAGAAAAGAAGGGCTTTCGTTTCTTGGTTCAAAAATATGAGTCATTTTAAAATGATAACAAAGAATAGGGTTTTCATTAAAAACTGAGAATTAGGAGATATTACTATTAGAAAAAATAAGATTAGGGTTTTGATTGAATACGTACAGATAGAAGTTATTAAGAAAAGAAATAATATGATTCTTGTTTGGATCGAAAGATAAGAAACTTTATGAAAGAAAAGGAAAAGATTATTTTTTTGAAAGACAGAGTTAGTGTTATAATTAAAAACAAAACGAGACATTTCGAAAATAAAACAAAGTATTTGTGTTTTGATTGAAAGCAGAAAATTAGGCTTTTGATTTAAGTATAGTAGGCGTTATGTAAAGAAAACATATTATGATCAAGGTTTTGATTGAAAAAAAGGTGACAGTACCATATGAAAACTTAGGATTAGTGTTTTGATTGAAAAATAGTAGGTATTCCCAATGAAAAAGAAAGGGTTTGGGTCTTGGTTCAAAAATACGAGTTATTTAAAAATGACAACAAAGACGAGGATATTTATTCAAAACTGAAAATTAGGAGATACTACTATTCGAAAACATAAGATTAGTGTTTTTATAAAATACATACATATAGAAGTTATGAATAAAAGGAAACATAGGACTCCAGTTTTGACAGAAATATAAGAGACTTTACGAAAGAAAAAGGAAAAGATTATGGGTTTGAAAGATAGGGCTAGTATTTTGATTAAAAACAAAACAAGACATTCCGAAAATAAAACAAAGCATTAGGTTTTTGATTGAATGCATAAGATTAGGCTTTTGATTGAAGTATAGTGGGCGTTAGGAAAAGAAAACATATGATCGAGGATTTTATTAAAGAAAGGTCACACTATCATAAGAAAAAAAATATAAGATTTGGGTTTAGATTCAAAAATAGCATGTAATCCGAAAGGAAAAGAAAGGCTTTCATTTCTTGGTTCAAAAATACGAGTCATTTTAAAATAATAACAAAGAATAGGGTTTTCATTCAGAACTGAGAATTAGGAGATATTACTATTCGAAAACATAAGATTAGAGTTTTGATTAAATACGTACAGATAGAAGTTATTAAGAAAAGAAATAATACGATTCTTGTTTGGAACGAAAGATAAGAAACTTTACGAAAGAAAAGGAAAAGATTATAGTTTTGAAAGATAGGGTTAGTGTTTTGATTAAAACAAAATGAGACATTTCGAAAATAAAACAAAGTATTTGTGTTTTGATTGAAAGTAGAAGATTGGGCTTTTGATTTAAGTATAGTAGGCGTTATGGAAAGAAAACATATTATGATCAAGGTTTTGATTAAAAAAAAGTGACACTACCATATGAAAACTTAGGATTAGTGTTTTGATTGAAAAATAGTAGGTATTCCGAATGAAAAAGAAAGGGTTTGGGTCTTGGTTCAAAAATACGAGTGATTTAAAGATGACAACAAGGACGATGATATTTATTGAAAACTGAAAATTAGGAGATAATACTATGAGAAAACATAAGATTAGTGTTTTTATAAAATACATACATATAGAAGTTATGAATAAAAGGAAACATAGAATTCTAGTTTTGACCGAAATATAAGAGACTTTACGAAAGAAAAGGAAAATATTATGGGTTTGAAAGATAGGGCTAGTATTTTTATTAAAAACAAAACGAGACATTCCGAAAATAAAACAAAGCATTAGGTTTTTGATTGAATGCATAAGATTAGGCTTTTGATTCAAGTATAGTGGGCATTAGGAAAAGAAAACATATGATCGAGGTTTTATTAAAGAAAGGTGACACTACCATAAGAAAAACATAAGATTAGGGTTTAGATTAAAAAATAACAGGTAATCCGTAAGGAAAAGAAAGGCTTTCGTTTCTTGGTTCAAAAATACGAGTCATTTTAAAATTATAACAAAGATTAGGTTTTCATTCAAAACTGAGAATTAGGAGATATTACTATTAGAAAACATAAGATTAGGGTTTTGATTAAATACATACAGATAGAAGTTATTAAGAGAAGAAATTATACGATTCTTGTTTGGACCGAAAGATAAGAAACTTTACGAAAGAAAAGGAAAAGATTATGGTTTTTAAAGATAGGGTTAGTGTTTTTATTAAAAACAAAACGAGACATTCCGAAAATAAAACAAAGCATTAGGTTTTTGATTGAATGCATAAGATTAGGCTTTTGATTCAAGTATAGTGGGCGTTAGGAAAACAAAACATATGATCGAGGTTTTTATTAAAGAAAGGTGACACTACCATAAGAAAAACATAAGATTAGGGTTTAGATTCAAAAATATCAGCTAATCCGAAACAAAAAGAAAGGCTTTCGTTTCTTGGTTCAAAAATACGAGTCATTTTAAAATTATTACAAAGATTTGGGTTTTCATTCAAAACTGAGAATTAGGAGATATTACTATTAGAAAACATAAGATTAGGGTTTTGATTAAATACGTACGGATAGAAGTTATTAAGAGAAGAAGTTATACGATTCTTGTTTGGACCGAAAGATAAGAAACTTTATGAAAGAAAACGAAAAGATTATGGTTTTGAAAGATAGGGTTAGTGTTTTGATTAAAAACAAAACGAGACATTTCGAAAATAAAACAAAGTATTTGTGTTTTGATTGAAAGCAGAAGATTTGGCTTTTGATTTAAGTATAGTAGGCGTTATGTAAAGAAAACATATTATGATCAAGGTTTTGATTAAAAATAAGGTGACAGTACCATATGAACACTTAGGATTAGTGTTTTGATTGAAAAATAGTAGGTATTCCGAATGAAAAAGAAAGGGTTTGGGCCTTGGTTCAAAAATATGAGTTATTTAAAAATGACAACAAAGACGAGGATATTTATTGAAAACTGAAAATTTGGAGATACTACTATTAGAAAACATAAGATTAGTGTTTTTATAAAATACATACATATAGAAGTTATGAATAAAAGGAAACATAGGACTCTAGTTTTGACCGAAATATAAGAGACTTTACGAAAGAAAAGGAAAAGATTATGGGTTTGAAAGATAAGGCTAGCATTTTGATTAAAAACAAACGAGACATTCTGAAAATAAAACAAAGCATTAATTTTTTGATTGAATGCATAAGATTAGGCTTTTGATGCAAGTATAGTGGGCGTTAGGAAAAGAAAACATATGATCGAGAATTTTATTAAAGAAAGGTGCCACTACCATAAGAAAAACATAAGATTAGGGTTTAGATTCAAAAATAGCAGGTCATCCGAAAGGAAAAGAAAGGCTTTCGTTTCTTGGTTCAAAAATAGGAGTCATTTTAAAATGATAACAAAGAATAGGGTTTTCATTCAAAATAAAGAATTAGAAGATATTATTATTAGAAAACATAAGATTAGGGTTTTGATTAAATACGTACAGATAGAAGTTATTAAGAAAAGGAATAATACGATTCTTGTTTGGAACGAAAGATAAGAAACTTTACAAAAGAAAAGGAAAAGATTATGGTTTTGAAAGATAGGGTTAGTGTTTTGATTAAAAACAAAACGAGACATTTCGAAAATAAAACAAAGTATTTGTGTTTTGATTGAAAGCAGAAGATTAGGCTTTTGATTTAAGTATAGTATGCGTTATGGAAAGAAAAAATATATTATGATCAAGGTTTTGATTAAGAAAAACGGTGACACTACCGTATGAAAACTTAGGATTAGTGTTTTGATTGAAAAATAGTAGTTATTCCGAATGAAAAAAAAAAGAGTTTGGGTCTTGGTTCAAAAATACGAGTTATCTAAAAATGACAACAAGGACGAGGATATTTATTGAAAACTGAAAATTAGGTGATACTACTATCAGAAAACATAAGATTAGTGTTTTTATAAAATACATACATATAGAAGTTATGAATAAAAGGAAACATAGTACTCTAGTTTTGACCGAAATATAAGAGATTTTACGAAAGAAAAGGAAAAGATTATGGGTTTGAAAGATAGCGCTAGTATTTTGATTAAAAACAAAACAAGACATTCCGAAAATAAAACAAAGCATTAGGTTTTTGATTGAATGCATAAGATTAGGCTTTTGATTCAAGTATAGTGGGCGTTAGGAAAAGAAAACATATGATCGAGGATTTTATTAAAGAAAGGTGACACTACCATAAGAAAAACATAAGATTAGGGTTTAGATTCAAAAATAGCAGGTAATCCTAAAGGAAAAGAAAGGCTTTCGTTTCTTGGTTCAAAAATACGAGTCATTTTAAAATTATAACAAAGATTAGGGTTTTCATTCAAAACTGAGAATTAGGAGATATTACTATTAGAAAACATAAAATTAGGGTTTTGATTAAATACGTACAAATAGAAGTTATTAAGAGAAGAAATTATACGATTCTTGTTTGGACCGAAAGATAAAAAACTTTACGAAAGAAAAGGAAAAGATTATGGTTTTGAAAGATAGGGTTAGTGTTTTGATTAAAAACAAAACGAGACATTTCGAAAATAAAACAAAGTATTTGTGTTTTGATTGAAAGCAGAAGATTAGGCTTTTGATTTAAGTATAGTAGACGTTATGTAAAGAAAACATATTACGATCAAGGTTTTGATTAAGAAAAAGGTGACAGTACCATATGAAAACCTAGGATTAGTGTTTTGATTGAAAAATAGTAGGTATTCCGAATGAAAAAGAAAGGGTTTGGGCCTTGGTTCAAAAATACAAGTTATTTAAAAATTATAACAAAGACGAGGATATTTATTCAAAACTGAAAATTAGGAGATACTACTATTAGAAAACAAAAGATTAGTGTTTTTCTGAAATACATACATATAGAAGTTATGAATAAAAGGAAACATAGGATTCTAGTTTTGACCGAAATATAAGAGACTTTACAAAAGAAAAGGAAAAGATTATGGGTTTCAAAGATAAGGCTAGTATTTTGATTAAAAATAAAACAAAGAATTAGGTTTTTGATTGAATGCATAAGATTAGGCTTTTGATTCAAGTGTAGTGGGCTTTAGGAAAAGAAAACATATGATCGACGATTTTATTAAAGAAAGGTGACACTACAATAAGAAAAACATAAGATTATGGTTTATATTCAAAAATAGCAGGTAATCCGAAAGGAAAAGAAAGGCTTTCGTTTCTTTGTTCAAAAATATGAGTCATTTTAAAATGATAACAAAGAATAGGGTTTTCATTCAAAACTGAGAATTAGGAGATATTAATATTAGAAAACATAAGATTAGGGTTTTGATTAAATACGTACAGATAGAAGTTATTAAGAAAAGAAATAATGCGATTTCTTGTTTGGAACGAAAGATAAGAAACTTTACGAAAGAAAAGGGAAAGATTAAGGTTTTGAAAGATAGGGTTAGTGTTTTAATTAAAAACAAAACGAGACATTTCGAAAATAAAACAAAGTATTTGTGTTTTGATTGAAAGTAGAAGATTAGGCTTTTGATTTAAGTGTAGTACGCGTTATGGAAAGAAAACATATTATGATCAAGGTTTTGATTAAGAAAAAATTGACACTACCATATGAAAACTTAGGATTAGTGTTTTGATTGAAAAACAGTAGGTATTCCGAATGAAAAAGAAAGGTTTTGGTTCTTGGTTCAAAAATACGAGTTATTTAAAAATGACAACAAAGACGAGGATATTTATTGCAAACTGAAAATTAGGAGATACTACTATTAGAAAACATCAGATTAGTGTTTTTATAAAATACATACATATAGAAGTTATGAATAAAAGGAAACATAGGACTCTAGTTTTGACCGAAATATAAGAGACTTTACGAAAGAAAGGGAAAAAATTATGGGTTTGAAAGATAGGGCTAGTATTTTGATTAAAAAACAAAACGAGACATTCCAAAAATAAAACAAAGCATTAGGTTTTTGATTGAATGCATAAGATTAGGCTTTTGATTCAAGTATAGTGGGCGTTAGGAAAAGAAAACATATGATCGAGGTTTTTATTAAAGAAAGGTGACACTACCATAAGAAAAACATAAGATTAAGTTTTAGATTTAAAAATAGAAGGTAAACCGAAAGGAAAAGAAAGGCTTTCTTTTCTTGGTTAAAAAATACGAGTCATTTTAAAATGATAACAAAGAATAGGGTTTTCATTCAAAACTGAGAATTAGGAGATATTACTATTAGAAAACATAAGATTAGGGTTTTGATTAAATACGTACAGATAGAAGTTATTAATAAAAGAAATAATACGATTCTTGTTTGGAACGAAAGGTAAGAAACTTTACGAAAGAAAAGGAAAAGATTATGGTTTTGAAAGATAGGGTTAGTGTTTTGATTAAAAACAAAACGAGACATTTCAAAAATAAAACAAAGTATTTGTGTTTTGATTGAAAGCAGAAGATTAGGCTTTTGATTTAAGTATAGTAGGCGTTATGGAAAGAAAACATATTATGATCAAGGTTTTGATTAAAAAAAAGGTGACACTACCATATGAAAACTTAGGATTAGTGTTTTGATTGAAAAATAGTAGGTATTCCCAATGAAAAAGAAAGGGTTTGGGTCTTGGTTCAAAAATACGAGTTATTTAAAAATGACAACAAAGATGAGGATATTTATTAAAAACTGAAAATTAGGAGATACTACTATTACAAAACATAAGATTAGTGTTTTTATAAAATACATACATATAGAAATTATAAATAAAAGGAAACATAGTACTCTAGTTTTGACCGAAATATAAGAGACTTTACGAAAGAAAAGGAAAAGATTATGGGTTTGAAAGATAGGGCTAATATTTTGATTAAAAACAAAACGAGACATTCCGAAAATAAAACAAAGCATTAGGTTTTTGATTGAATGCATAAGATTAAGTTTTTGATTCAAGTATAGTGGGCGTTAGGAAAAGAAAACATATGATCGAGGTTTTATTAATGAAAGGTGACACAACCATAAGAAAACATAAGATTAGGCTTTAGATTCAAAAATAACAGGTAATCCGAAAGGAAAAGAAAGGCTTTCGTTTCTTGGTTCAAAAATACGAGTCATTTTAAAATTATAACAAAGATTAGGGTTTTCGTTCAAAACTGAGAATTAGGAGATATTACTATTAGAAAACATAAGATTAGGGTTTTGATTAAATACTTACAGATAGAAGTTATTAAGAGAGGAAATTATACGATTTTTGTTTGGACCGAAAGATAAGATACTTTACGGAAGAAAATAAAATGATTATGGTTTTGAAAGATAGGGTTAGTGTTTTGATTAAAAACAAAACGAGACATTCCGAAAATAAAACAAAATATTAGTGTTTTGATTGAAAGCAGAAGATTAAGCTTTTGATTCAAGTATAGTGGGCGTTATTGAAATAAAACATATGATCAAGCTTTTGATTAAAGAATTGTGACACTACCATATGAAAACTTTGGATTGGTGTTTTGATTGAAAAATGGTAGATATTACGAAACAAAAAGAAAGGGTTTGGGGTCTTGGTTAAAAAATACAAGTTATTTTAAAATGACAATGAAGATGAGGATATTTATTCAAAACTAAAAATTAGGAGATACTACTATAAGAAAACATAAGATTAGTGTTTTGATTTTATACATACATATATAAGTTATGAACAAAAGGAAGCATAGGATTCTAGTTTTGAACGAAAGATAGGAGACTTTACGAAAGAAAAGTAAAAGATTATGATTTTGAAAGATAGGGTTAGTGTTTTGATTAAAAACAAAATGAGACATTCCGAAAATAAAACAATGCATTAGGGTTTTGATTGAATGCATAAGATTAGTGTTTTGATTCAAGTATAGTGGGAGTTATGAAACGAAAACATATGATCGAGGTTTTTATTAAAAAAAGGTGACACTACCATAAGAAAAACATAAGATTAAAGCTTTTGTTTCTTGGTTAAAAAATACGAGTTATTTTAAAATTATAACAAAAATTATGGTTTTCATTCAAAATTGAAAATTAGGAGATATTAATATTAGAAAACTTAAGATTAGGGTTTTGATTAAATACGTAGAGATAGACGTTATTAAGAAAAGAAAAAATAGGATTCTTGTTTGGCCGAAAGATAAGATACTTTACGAAAGAAAATAAAATGATTATGGTTTTGAAAGATAGGGTTAGTGTTTTGATTAAATAAAACAAAGCATTAGGGTTTTGATTGAATGCATAAGATTAGGCTTTTGATTCAAGTATAGTGGGCGTTACGAAAAGAAAAGATATGATCGAAGTTTTTATCAAAGAAAGGTGACACTACCATAAGAAAACATAAGATTAGGGTTTAGATTCAAAAATAGTTGGTATTCCGAAAGGAAAAGAAATGCTTTCGTTTTTTGGTTCAAAAATACGAGTCATTTCGATAAGCATTGAATGAAAACCCTAATCTTATGTTTCCTAAAAGTAATATCTCCGAATTTTTAGTTTTGAATGAAAACCCTGGTCTTTGTTATCATTTTAAAATGACTCGTATTTTTAACCAAGACACCAAAACCTTTCTTTTCCTTTTTTGAATCAAAACCATAATCCTAAGTTTTCTTTTCGTAACCATAATCCTAATTTTTAGTTTTGAATGAAAACCCTGGTCTTTGTTATCATTTTAAAATGACTCGTATTTTTGAACCAAGACACCAAAGCCTTTCTTTTCCTTTGGGAATAACTACTATTTTTTAATCAATAGCCTAATCCTAAGTTTTCTGATTGTAGTGTCACCTTTTTTTAATCAAAAACTTTATCATATGTTTTCTTTTCGTAACGCCTACTATATTTGAATCAAAAGCTTAATCGTATGCTTTCAATCAAAACCCTAATGCTGTTTTTATTTTCTGAATGTTTCGTTTTGTTTTTTAATCAAAACACTAATTCTATCTTTCAAAGCCATAATCTTTTTCATTTTCTTTCGCAAAGTCTCTTATCTTTCAGTCAAAACAAGAATCGTTGTTTCATTTTCTTAATAACCTCTATTTATATGTATTTAATAAAGCCCTAATCTTATGTTTTCTGATAGTAATATATCCTAATTTTTAGTTTTGATTGAAAACCGTAGTCTTTGTTTTCATTTTGAAATGACTCGTATTTTTTCACCAAGATCCCAAACCCTTTCTTTTACTTTTGGAATACCTACTATTTTTTAATCAAAACCCTAATACTAAGTTTTCTTATGGCCGCGTCACCTTTGTTTAGTCAAAACCTCGATCATATGTGTTCTTTACGTAACGCCTACTTTATTTGAATCAAAAGCCTAATCTTATGTTTTTAATCAAAACCTTAATGCTTTGTTTTATTTTCGGAATGTCTCGCTTTGTTTTTTATAAAAACATTAACAATATCTTTCAAAACCATAATATTTTCTTTTTCTTTTGTAAAATCTTTTATCTTTCGGTCAAAACAAGAACCGTATGTTTCATTTTCTTAATAACTTCTATCTGTATGTATTTAATCAAAAAACTAATCTTATATTTCGTAAAAGTAATATCTCCTAATTTTTAATTTTGAATGAAAACCCTGGTCTTTGTTATCATTTTAAAATGACTCGTATTTTTGAACCAAGACACCAAAGCCTTTCTTTTCCTTTCGGAATAACTACTATTTTTTAATCAATAGCCTAATCCTAAGTTTTCTGATTGTAGTGTCACATTTTTTTAATCAAAAACTTGATCATATGTTTTCTTTTCGTAACGCCTACTATATTTGAATCAAAAGCTTAATCGTATGCTTTCAATCATAACCCTAATGTTGTGTTTATTTTCTGAATGTTTCGTTTTGTTTTTAATCAAAACACTAATTCTATCTTTCGAAGCCATAATCTTTTTCTTTTTCTTTCGCAAAGTCTCTTATCTTTCTGTCAAAACAAGAATCATTGTTTCATTTTCTTAATAACCTCTATTTATATGTATTTAATAAAGCCCTAATCTTATGTTTTCTGATAGTAATATATCCTAATTTTTAGTTTTGATTGAAAACCGTAGTCTTTGTTGTCATTTTGAAATGACTCGTATTTTTTAACCAAGATGCCAAACCCTTTCTTTTACTTTTGGAATATCTACTATTTTTTTATCAAAACCCTAATACTAAGTTTTCTTATGGTCGCGTCACCTTTCTTTAGTCAAAACCTCGATTATATGTGTTCTTTATGTAACGCCTACTTTATTTGAATCAAAAGCCTAATCTTATGTTTTCCATCAAAACCTTAATGCTTTGTCTTATTTTCGGAATGTCTCGTTCTGTTTTTTATCAAAACACTAACCCTATCTTTCAAAACCATAATCTTTTCTTTTTCTTTCATAAAATCTTCTATCTTTCGGTCAAAACAAGAATCCTATGTTTCATTTTCTTAATAACCTTTATCTTTATGTATTTAATCAAAACCCTAATCTTATGTTTGCTAAAAGTAATATCTTATAATTTTTAGTTTTGAATGAAAACCCTGGTCTTTGTTATCATTTTAAAATGACTTGTATTTTTGAACCAAGACAAAAAAGCCTTTCTTTTTCTTTCGGAATACCTACTATTTTTGAATCAAAACAATAATCCTAAGTTTTCTGATTGTAGTGTCACCTTTCTTTAATCAAAAACTTGACCATATGTTTTCTTTTCGTAACGCCTACTATATTGGAATCAAAAGCTTAATCTTACGTTTTCAATCAAAACCCTAATGCTGTGTTTTATTTTCTGAATGTTTTGTTTTGTTTTTAATTAAAACACTAACCCTATCTTCCAAACCCATAATCTTTTTCTTTTTCTTTCGTAAAGTCTCTTATCTTTCGATCAAAACAAGAATCATATGTTTCATTTTTTGAATAAGCTCTATCTATATGTATTTAATAAAACCCTAATCTTATGTATTCTAATAGTAATATATCCAAATTTTTAGTTTTGATTGAAACCCGTAGTCTTTTTTATCATTTTAAAATGACTCATATTTTTTAACCAAGATCCCAAACCCTTTCTTTTACTTTTGGAATACCAACTATTTTTTAATCAAAACCCTAATACTAAGTTTTCTTATGGTAGCGTCACATTTCTTTAGTGAAAACCTCGATCATATGTGTTCTTTACGTAACGACTACTTTATTTGAATCAAAAGCCTAATCTTATGCTTTCAATCAAAACCCTAATGCTTTGTCTTATTTTCAGAATGTCTCGTTTTTTTTTTATCAGAACACTAACGCTATCTTTCAAAACCATAATCTTTTTTTTTTCTTTCGTAAAATCTTCTATCTTTCGGTCAAAACAAGAATCCTATGTTTCATTTTCTTAATAACTTCTATCTGTATGTATTTAATCAAGACCCTAATTTTATGTTTCCTAAAAGTAATGTCTCCTAATTTTTAGTTTTGAATGAAAAACCTAGTCTTTGTTATCATTTTAAAATGACTCGTATTTTTGAACCAAGACCCCACAGCCTTTTTTTACTTTCGGAATACCTACTATTTTTGAATCAAAACCCTAATCCTAAGTTTTCTGATTGTAGTGTCACCTTTCTCTAATAAAAAACTTGATCATATGTTTTCTTTTCGTAACGCCTATTATATTTGAATCAAAAGCTTAATCTTTCAATCAAAACAATAATGTCGTGTTCTATTTTCTGAATGTTTCGTTTTGTTTTTAATCAAAACACTAACCCTATCTTTCAAAGCCATAATCTTTTTGTTTTTCTTTCGTAAATTCTCTTATCTTTCGGTCAAAACAAGAATCATATGTTTCATTTTTTTAATAACCTCTATCTATATGTATTTAATAAAATAATAATCTCATGTTTTCTAATACTAATATATCCTAATTTTTAGTTTTGATTGAAAACCGTAGTCTTTGTTATGGTCACGTCACCTTTCTTTTACATTTGGAATACATGCTATTTTTTAATCAAAACCCTAATACTAAGTTTTCTTATGGTCACGTCACCTTTCTTTATTCAAAACCTCGATCATATGTGTTCTTTACGTAATGCCTACTTTATTTGAATCAAAAGTCAAATCTTATGCTTTCAATCAAAACCCTAATGCTTGGTGTTATTTTCGGAATTTCTCATTTTGTTTTTTATCAAAACATTGACCCTATCTTTCAAAACCATAGTCTTTTCTTTTTCTTTCGTAAAGTCTCTTATCTTTCGTTCTAAACAAGAATCATATGTTTCATTTTCTTAATAACCTCTATCTATATGTATTTAATAAAACCCTAATCTTATGTTTTCTGATAGTAATATATCCTAATTTTTAGTTTTGATTGAAACCGTAGTCTTTGTTGTCAATTTGAAATGACTCGTATTTTTTAACCAAGATCCCAAACCCTTTCTTTTACTTTTGTAATACCTACTAGTTTTTAAACAAAACCCTAATACAAAGTTCTATTATGGTCGCGTCTCCTCTCTTTAGTCAAAACCTCCATCATATGTGTTCTTTACGTAACGACTACTTTATTTGAATCAAAAGCCTGATCTTATGCTTTCAATCAAAACCTTAATGCTTTGTTTTATTTTCGGAATGTCTCGTTTTGTTTTTTATCAAAACACTAACAGTATCTTTCAAAACCATAATCTTTTCTTTTTCTTTCGTAAAATCTTCTATCTTTTGTTCAAAACAAGAATCCTATGTTTCAATTTCTTAATAACTTCTATCTGTATGTATTTAATCAAAAATCTAATCTTATGCTTCCTAAAAGTAATATCTCCTAATTTTTAGTTTTGAATGAAAACCCTGGTCTTTGTTATCATTTTAAAATGACTAGTATTTTTGAACCAAGACACCAAAGCCTTTCTTTTACTTTCGGAATACCTACTATTTTTTAATCAAAAACCTAATCCTTAGTTTTCTGATTGTAGTGTCACATTTCTTTAATCAAAAACATGATCATATGTTTTCTTTTCGTAACGCCTACTATATTTGAATCAAAAGCTTAATCTTATGCTTTCAATCAAAACCCTAACGCCGTGTTTTATTTTCTGAATGTTTCGTTTTATTTTTAATCAAAACACTAACCCTATCTTCCAAAGCCATAATCTTTTTCTTTTTCTTTCGCAAAGTCACTTATCTTTCGGTCAAAACAAGAATCATATGTTTTATTTTCTTAATAACCACTATCTATATGTTTTTAATAAAACCCTAATCTTATGTTTTCTGATAGTAATATATCCTAATTTTTAGTTTTGATTGAAACCCGTAGTCTCTGTTGTCATTTTGAAATGACTCGTATTTTTTAACCAAGATCCCAAACCCTTTCTTTTACTTTTGGAATACCTACTATTTTTTAAACAAAACCCTAATACAAAGTTCTCTTATGGTCGCGTCACCTTTCTTTAGTCAAAACCTCGATCATATGTGTTCTTTACGTAACCGCTACTTTATTTGAATCAAAAGCCTGATCTTATGCTTTCAAACAAAACCTTAAGGCTTTGTCTTATTTTCGGAATGTCTCGTTTTGTTTTTTATCAAAACACTAATGCTATCTTTCAAAACCATAATCTTTTCTTTTTCTTTCGTAAAATCTTCTATCTTTCGGTCAAAACAAGAAGCCTATGTTTCATTTTCTTAATAACTTGTATCTGTATGTATTTAATCAAAACCCTAATCTTATGTTTGCTAAAAGTAATATCTTCTAATTTTTAGTTTTGAATGAAAACCATGGTCTTTGTTATCATTTTAAAATGGCTCGTATTTTTGAACCAAGTCACCAAAGACTTTCTTTTTCTTTCGTAAAAACTACTATTTTTGAATCAAAAGCCTAATCCTAAGTTTTATGATAGTAGTGTCACCTTTCTTTATTCAAAAACTTGATCATATGTTTTCTTTTCGTAACGCCTACAATATTTGAATCAAAAGCTTAGTCTTATGCTTTCAATCAAAACCATAATGCTGTGTTTTATTTTATGAATGTTTCGTTTTGTTTTTAATCAAAACACTAACCCTATCTTTCAAACACATAATCTTTTTCTTTTTCTTTCGCAAAGTCTCTTATCTTTCGGTCAAAACAAGAATCATATGTTTCATTTTCTTAATAACCTCTATCTATATGTATTTAATAAAACCCTAATCTTATGTTTTCTGATAGTAATATATCTAAATTTTTATTTTTGATTGAAAACCGTAGTCTTTGTCGTCATTTTGAAATGACTCGTATTTTTTAACCAAGATCCCAAACCCTTTCTTTTACTTTTGGAATACCTAGTATTTTTTAGTCAAAACCCTAATACTAAGTTTTCTTATAGTCGTGTCACCTTTCTTTTCTCAAAATATCAATGATATGTGTTCTTTACGTAACGCCTACTTTATTTGAATCAAAAGCCTGATCTTATGCTTTCAATCAAACCTATACTTTGTTTTATTGTAGCAATGTCTCGTTTTGTTTTTTTTATCAAACATTAACAGTATCTTTCAAAACCATAATCTTTTCTTTTCTTTCGTTAAATCTTCTATCTTTCGGTCAAAACAGAATCATATTTTCATTTTCTAATAACTTCTATCTGTATTATTTAATCAAAACCCTAATATTATGTGTTCCTAAAAGTAATATCTCCTAATTTTAGTTTTGAATGAAAACCCTGGTCTTTGTTATCATTTTTAAAATGACTCGTATTTTTGAACCAAGACACCAAAGCCTTTCTTTTCCTTTCGGAATACCTACTATTTTGAATCAAAATCCTAATC
>JAFBII010000021.1:2624823-2670714 GCA_020875875.1 Dioscorea alata | reverse complement strand
TTTTAATCAAAACACTAACTCTACCTTTCAAAACCATAATCTTTTCCTTTTCTTTTTTAAAGCCTCCTATCTTTCGGTCAAAACAAGAATCCTATATTTTCTTTTCTAAATAGCTTCTATCTGTATGTATTTAATCAAACCCTAATCTTATGTTTTCTAATAGTAATATCTCCTAATTTTTAGTTTTAAATGAAACCCTAGTCTTTGTTATCATTTTAAAATGACACGTATTTTTGAACCAAGACCCAAAAGCTTTACTTTTCCCTTCAGAATACCTACTATTTTTTAATCAAAACTCTAATAAAAAGTTTTTCTTATGGTAGTGTCACCTTTCTTTAATAAAAACCTCTATCATATGCTTTCTTTTCGTAACGCCCACTATACTTGAATCAAAAGCCTTATCTTATGCTTTCAATCAAAACCCTAATGCTTTGTTTTATTTACGGAATATCTCGTTTTATTTTTTATCAAAACAATAACCCTATCTTCCAAAACCATAATTTTTTTTCTTGTTCTTTCGTAAAGTCTCCTATCTTTCACTCAAAACAAGAATCCTATGTTTCCTTTTCTTAATTACTTCTATTTGTAAGTATTTAATCAAAACCCTTATCTTATGTTTTCTTATAGTAATTTCACCTAATTTTCAGTTTTGAATAAAAACTGTAGTCTTTGTTGTCATTTTAAAATGACTCGTATTTTGAAACAAGACCACAAACCATTTCTTTTCCATTCGGCATACCTGCTATTTTTGAATCAAAACACTAATCATAAGTTTTTTTATTGTACTGTCGCCTTTCTTTAATCAAAACCTTGATTATATGTTTTCTTTTCATAACGGCGACTATAATTGAATCAAAAGCCTAATCTTCTGCTTTCCATCAAAACTCTAATGCTTTGTTTTATTTTCGGAATGTCTCATTTTGTTTTAAAGCAAAACACTAACTCTACCTTTCAAAACCATAATCTTTTACCTTTTCTTTGGTAAAGCCTCCTATCCTAAAGTCAAAACAAGAATCCTATATTTCCTTTTGTAAATAACTTCTATCAGTATGTATTTAATCAAAACCCTAATCTTATGTTTTCTAATAGTAATATCTCCTAATTTTCAGTTTTAAATGAAAACCCAAGTCTTTGTTATCATTTTAAAATGACTCGTATTTTTGAACCAAGACCCAAAAGCCTTACTTTTCCTTCTAGAATACCTACTATTTTTGAATCAAAACCCTAATAAATAGTTTTCTTATGATAGTGTCACCTTTCTTTAATAAAATGTCGATGATATGTTTTCTTTTTGTAATGCCCACTATACTTGAATCAAAAACCTAATCTTATGCCTTCAATCAAAACACTAATACTTTCTTTTATTTTCGGAATGTCTCGTTTTGTTTTATATCAAAACACTAACCCTATCTTCCAAAATCATAATTTTTTTCCTTCTTCTTTCGTAAAGTCTCCTATCTTTCGTTCAAAACAAGAATCCTACGTTTCTTTTTCTTAATAACTTCTATCTGTATGTATTTCAACAAAACCCTTATCTTATATTTTCTGATGGTAATTTTTCCTAATTTTCAGTTTTGAATGAAAACCGTAGTCTTTGTTGTCATTTTAAAATGACTCGTATTTTGAACCAAGACTCCAAACCCTTTCCTTTCCATTCGGCATACCTACTATTTTTGAATCAAAACACTAATCACATGTTTTTTTTTGGTACTGTCGCCTTTCTTTAATCAAAACCTTGATTATATGTTTTCTTTTCATAACGCCGACTATAATTGAATCAAAAGCCTAATCTTCTGCTTTCCATCAAAACCCTAATGCTTTATTTTATTTTTGGAATGTCTCATTTTGTTTTTAATCAAAACACTAACTCTACCTTTCAAAACCATAATCTTTTCCTTTTCTTTTTTAAAGCCTCCTATCTCAAAATCAAAGCAAGAATCCTATATTTCCTTTTCTAAATAACTTCTATATTTATGTATTTAATCAAAACCCTAATCTTATGTTTTCTAATAGTAATATCTCCTAATTTTCAGTTTTAAATGAATGCCCTAGTCTTTGTTATCATTTTAAAATGACACGTATTTTTGAACCAAGACCCAAAAGCTTTACTTTTCCTTCAGCATACCTACTATTTTTGAATCAAAACCATAATAAAAAGTTTTCTTGTTGTAGTGTCGCCTTTTTTAATAAAACGTCGATCATATATTTTCTTTTCGTAACGCCCACTATACTTGAATCAAAAGCCTAATCTTATGCTTTCAATCAAAACCATAATGCTTTGTTTTATTTTCGGAATGTCTCATTTTGTTTTTTATCAAAACACTAACCCTATCTTCCAAAACCGTAATTTTTTTTCTTGTTCTTTCGTAAAGTCTCCTATCTTTCGGTCAAAACAAGAATCCTACGTTTACTTTTCTAAATAACTTCTTTGTATATGTATTTAATCAAAACCCTTATCTTATATTTTCTTATAGTAATTTCTCCTAATTTTAAGTTTTGAATGAAAACCGTAGTTTTTGTTGTCATTTTAAAATGACTCGTATTTTGAACCAAAACCCCAAACCCTTTCTTTTCCAATCGGCATACATACTATTTTTGAATCAAAACACTAATCATAAGTTATTTTATGGTAGTGTCGCCTTTCTTTAATCAAAACTTTGATTATATGTTTTCTTTTCATAACGCCGATTATAATTGATTCAAAAGCCTAATCTTCTGTTTTCCATCAAAACCCTAATCTTTGTTTTATTTTCGGAATGTCTCATTTTGTTTTTAATCAAAACACTAACTCTACCTTTCAAAACCATAATCTTTTCCTTTTTTTTTGGTAAAGCCTCCTATCTTTCGGTCAAAACAAGAATCCTATATTTCCTTTTCTAAATAACTTCTATCTGTATGTATTTAATCAAAACCCTAATCTTATGTTTTCAAACAGTAATATCTCCTAATTTTTAGTTTTAAATGAAAACCACTTTGTTATCATTTTAAAATGACACGTATTTTTTAAGCAAGACCCAAAAGCTTTACTTTTCCTTTCAGAATACCGGCTATTTTTGAATCAAAACTCTAATAAAAGGTTTTGTTATGGTAGTTTCACCTCTCTTTAATAAAACGTCGATCATATGCTTTCCTTTCGTAACGGCCACTATACTTCAATTAAAAGCCTAATCATATGCTTTCAATCAAAACCCTAATGCTTTGTTTTATTTTCGGAATGTCTCGTTTTGTTTTTTATCAAAACACTAACCTATCTTTCAAAACCATAATTTTTTTTCATTTTTCTTTCGTAAAGTCTACTATCTTTCAGTCAAAACAAGAATCCTATGTTTCCTTTTCTTAATTACTTCTATTTGTATGTATTTAATCAAAAACCTTATCTTATGTTTTCTTATAGTAATTTCTCCTAATTTTCAGTTTTGAAGAAAAACCGTAGTCTTTGTTGTCATTTTAAAATGACTCGTATTTTGAACCAAGATCCCAAACCCTATCTTTTATATTCGGCATACCTACTATTTTTGAATCAAAACACTAATCATAAGTTTTTCTTATGGTAGTGTCACCTTTTTTTAATTAAAACCTTGATCATATGTTTTATTTTTGTAACGGCGACTATATTTGAATCAAAAGCCTAATCTTATGCTTTAAATCAAAAACCCTAATGCTTATTTTTTTTATTTTCGGAATATCTCGTTTCGTTTTCAATCAAAACACTAACCCTATCTTTTGAAACCAAGCCTTTCTTTTCCTTTCGGAATACCTACTATTTTTGAATCAAAACCCTAATCCTAAGTTTTCTGATTGTAGTGTCATCTTTCTTTAATAAAAAAATTAATCATATGTTTTCTTTTCGTAACGCCTATTATATTTGAATCAAAAGCTTAATCTTATGCTTTAAATCAAAAACCAAATGCTGTGTTTTATGTTCTGAATGTTTGGTTTTGTTTTTAATCAAAACACTAACCCTATCTTTCTAAGCCCTAAACTTTTTTTTTTCTTTCGTAAAGTCTCTTATCTTTCGGTCAAAACAAGAATCATATGTTTCATTTTCTTAATAACCACTATCTATAAGTATTTAATAAAACCCTAATCTTATGTTTTCTGATAGTAATATCTCCTAATTTTTAGTTTTGATTGAAACTCGTACTCTTTGTTGTCATTTTAAAATGACACGTATTTTTTAACCAAGATCCCAAACCCTTTCTTTTACTTTTGGAATACCTACTATTTTTTAATCAAAAACCTAATACTAAGTTTTCTTATGGTCGCGTCACCTTTCTTTAGTCAAAACCTCGATCATATGTGTTCTTTACGTAACACCTACTTTATTTGAATCAAAAGCCTAATCTATTGCTTTCAATCAAAACCTTAATGCTTTGTCTTATTTTCGCAATGTCTCGTTTTGTTTTTTATCAAAACACTAACCCTATCTTTCAAGAACATAATCTTTTCTTTTTCTTTCGTAAAATCATCTATCTTTCGGTCAAAACAAAAATCCTATGTTTCATTTTCTTAATAACTTCTATCTGTATGTATTTAATCAAAACCCTAATCTTATTTTTGCTAAAAGTAATATCTCCTAATTTTTAGTTTTGAATGAAAACCTAGGTCTTTGTTATCATTTTAAAATGACTCGTATTTTTGAACCAAGACACCAAAGCCTTTCTTTTACTTTCGGAATGCTTACTATTTTTGAATCAAAACCCTAATCCTAAGTTTTTTGATTGTAGTGTCACCTTTCTTTAATCAAAAACTTGATCATATTTTATTCTTTTCGTAACGCCTACTGTATTTGAATCAAAAGCTTAATCTTATGATTTCAATCAAAACACTAATGCTGTGTTTTATTTTCTGAATGTTTCATTTTGTTTTTAATCAAAACACTAACCCTATCTTTCAAATCCATAATCTTTTTCTTTTTCTTTCCTAAAGTCTCTTATCTTTCGGTCAAAACAAGAATCATATGTTTCATTTTCTTAATAACCTCTATCTATATGTATTTAATAAAATCCTAATCTTACGTTTTCTGATTGTAATATATCCTAATTTTTAGTTTTGATTGAAAACCGTAGTCTTTGTTGTCATTTTTAAATCACTCGTATTTTTTAACCAAGATCCCAAACCCTTTCTTTTACTTTTGGAATAACTACTATTTTTTAATCAAAACCCTAATACTAAGGTTTCTTATGGCCGCGTCACCTTTCTTTAGTCAAGAACTCTATCATATGTGTTCTTTACATAACGCCTACTTTTTTTGAATAAAAAATCTAATATTATGCTTTCAATCAAAACCTTAATGCTTTGACTTATTTTCGGAATGTCTCGTTTTGTTTTTTATCAAAACACTAATCCTATCTTTCAAAACCATAATCTTTTCTTTTTTTTCGTAAAATCTTCTATCTTTCGGTCAAAACAAGAATCCTATGTTTCATCTTCTTAATAACTTCTATCTGTATGTATTTAATTAAAACCCTAATCTTATGTTTCCTAAAAGTAATATCTCCTAATTTTTAGTTTTGACTGAAAACACTGGTCTTCGCTATCATTTTAAAATGAGTCGTATTTTTGAACCAAGACACCAAAGGCCTTCTTTTCCTTTCGGAATGCCTACTATTTTTGAATCAAACCCTAATCCTATGTTTTTTTATTGTAGTGTCACCTTTCTTTAATCAAATACTTGATCATATGTTTTCTTTTCTTAATGTTTCGTTTTGTTTTTAATCAAAACACTAACCCTATCTTTCATATGTTTAATTTTCTTAATAACCTCTATCTATATGTATTTAATAAAATCCTAATCTTATGTTTTCTGATAGTAATATATCCTAATTTTTAGTTTTGATTGAAAACCGTAGTCTTTGTTGTCATTTTGAAATGACTCATATTTTTTAACCAAGATCCCAAACCCTTTCTTTTACTTTTGGAATACCTACTATTTTTTAAATAAAACCCTAATACTAAGTTTTCTTATGGTCGCATCACCTTTCTTTAGTCAAAACCTCGATCATCTGTGTTCTTTACATAACGCCTACTGTATTTGAATCAAAAGCTTGATCTTATGCTTTCAATCAAAACCTTAATGCTTTGGTTTATTTTCGGAATGTCTCGTTTAATTTTTTATCAAAACATTAACCCTATCTTTCAAAACCATAATCTTTTCTTTTTCTTTCGTAAAATCTTCTATCTTTCGGTCAAAACAAGAATCCTATGTTTCATTTTCTTAATAACTTCTATCTGTATGTATTTAATTAAAACCCTAATTTTATGTTTCCAAAAAGTAATATCTCCTAATTTTTAGTTTTGAATGAAAACCCTGGTCTTTATTATTATTTTGAAATGACTCGTATTTTTGAACCAAGACACCAAAGCCTTTCTTCTCCTTTCGGAATAGCTACTATTTTAGAATCAAAACCCTAATCCTAAGTTTTCTGATTGTAGTGTCACCTTTCTTTAATAAAAAACTAGATCATATGTTTTCGTTTCGTAACGCCTACTATATTTGAATCAAAAGCTTAATCTTATGCTTTCAATCAAAACACTTATGCTGTGTTTTATTTTTTGAATGTTTCGTTTTGTTTTTAAGCAAAACACTAAACCTATCTTTGAAAGCCATAAACTTTTTCTTTTTCTTTCGTAAAGTCTCTTATCTTTCGGTCAAAACAAGAATCATATGTTTCATTTTCTTAATAACCTCTATCGATATGTATTTAATAAAACATTAATCTTATGTTTTCTGATAGTAATATATGCTAATTTTTAGTTTTGATTTAAAACCGTGGTCTTTGTTGTCATTTTGAAATGACTCGTATTTTTTAACCAATATCCCAAACCCTTTTCTTTTACTTTTGAAATACCTACTATTTTTTAATCAAAACACTAATACTAAGTTTTCTTATGGTCGCGTCACCGTTCTTTAGTCAAAAGCTCGATCATATGTGTTCTTTACGTAACGCCTACTTTATTTGAATCAAAAGCCTAATCTTATGCTTTTAATCAAACCTTAATACTTTGTTTTATTTTCGGAATGTCTCGTTTTGTTTTTTTTTAAAACACTACCCTTATCTTTCAAAACCATAATCTTTTCTTTTTCTTTTGTAAAATCTTCTATTTTTCGGTCAAAACAAGAATCCTATGTTTCATTTTCTTAATAACTTCTATCTGTATGTATTTAATCAAAACCCTAATCTTATGTTTCCTAAATGTAATATCTCCTAATTTTAAGTTTTGAATGAAAACCCTGGTCTTTGTTATCATTTTAAAATGACTCGTATTTTTGAACCAAGACACCAAAGCCTTTCTTCTCCTTTCGTAATACCTACTATTTTTGAATCAAAACCCTAATCCTAAGTTTTTTGATTGTAATGTCACCTTTCTTTAATCAAAAACTTGATCATATGTTTTCTTTTCGTAACGCCTACTATATTTGAATCAAAAGCTTCATCTTATGCTTTCAATCAAAACTCTAATGCTGTGTTTTATTTTCTGAATGTTTCGTTTTGTTTTTAATCAAAACACTAAACCTATCTTTCAAAGCCATAAACCTTTTCTTTTTCTTTCGTAAAGTCTCTTATCTTTCGGTCAAAACAAGAATCATATGTTTCATTTTCTTAATAACCTCTATCTATATGTATTTAATAAAACCCTAATTTTATGTTTTCTGATAGTAATATATCCTAATTTTTAGTTTTGATTGAGAACCGTGGTCTTTCTTGTAATTTTGAAATGACCCGTATTTTTTAACCAAGATCTCAAACACTTTCTTTTACTTTTGGAATATGTAATATTTTTTAATGAAAACCCTAATACTAAGTTTTCTTATGGTAGCGTCACCTTTCTTTAGTCAAAACCTCGATCATATGTGTTCTTTACGTAACGCCTACTTTATTTGAATCAAAAGCCTAATCTTATGCTTTCAATCAAAACCTTAATGCTTTGTTTTATTTTCGGAATGTCTCGTTTTGTTTTTTATCAAAACACTTACTCGATCTTTCAAAACCATAATCTTTTCTTTTTCTTTCGTAAAATCTTCTATCTTTCGGTGAAAACAAGAATCCTGTGTTTCATTTTGTTAATAACTTCTATGTGTATGTATTTAATCAAAACCCTAATCTTATGTTTCCTAAAAGTAATATCTCCTAATTTTAAGTTTTGAATGAAAACCCTAGTCTTTGTTATCATTTCAAAATGACTCGTATTTTTGAACCAAGACACCAAAGCCTTTCTTTTCCTTTCGGAATACCTACTATTTTTGAATCAAAACCCTAATCCTAAGTTTTCTGATTGTAGTGTCACCTTTCTTTAATCAAAAACTTGATCATATGTTTTCTTTTCGTAACGCCTACTATATTTGAATCAAAAGCTTAATCTTATGCTTTCAATTAAAACCTTTGGAGTTCCTTTCTCTCACGTACTCTTTCTCCATCAACTCTTCAACTTGCCTTTGGAGTTCCTTTGTTTTCTCCGGGTTGTTCCTATAGGCTGGTCGGTTTGGAATTGAAGCTCCGAGAACAAAGTCAATTTTGTGTTCTATACCCCTGATAGGGGGTAAGCCATGTGATACCTCAGGAAACACATCCTCGAATTCCTGCAAGAAACAACAACACTAGGCAATGAAGAGTCAGGTTGGTTAGTGTTTAAAAGGGCCTTCTTGTACATAAGTACAATCATCAGCCGTTTTGCAAGAAAAGCTCTCTTAACCTCACTTGTTTTTGCATAGAAATTTCTTTTTCCCTCTAATTTTCCCTCTTTGGCTGAATTCATCTCTTTCTTTTCTCTCTCACTAGATTCAGCCTTGCTCTCTTGTTTCTCACCACTACTCATCTCTTCACTCACTCTCTTGTGATCACTCAAATTCTTTTGATCTCTCATTTTCTTTTGATCACTTAGTTTTTGCATCATCACTTGATCATCATAAACCTGTTTCGGTGTCATTGGAGCTAGAGTGATGGTTCATTGTTCGAAAGTGAAGGACTGCTTGTTGGTGAAGCCATCATGTTGCACACATCTATCAAATTGCCAAGGCCGTCCTAAAAGGAGATGTCCCGCTTGCATGGGTACCACATCACACAACACTTCATCCTCATATTTCCTAATCCGAAACGGCACCACAACTTTCTTAGTAACCCGCACTTCACCACTATCATTCAGCCATTGCAACATGTATGGATGGCGGTGCTTAAGTGTTGGGAGCCCTAGCTTCTCAACCATAGAGGAACTAGCAATGTTAGTGCAACTACCACCATCAATAATAACACTACATACCTTGTCCTTCACATGACAACGAGTGTAAAAGATGTTTTCCCGTTGCACTTCTTCTTCCTCCACCTTAGCATGCAAGTTCAAGGCTCTCCGGGCAACTAATCCAAGCATCTCACCATGCTCGGCCCCAAACTCCTCTTCTCCCAAAAGATCATCCTCCACTGGTGGAATGTCATCTAGCTCACCCTCGTCTCCAGAATCTATTGTCCCATTCTCCCGAATCATCATAACCCGCTTGTTTGGGCATTGGCTAGCGATGTGACCTCTTCTTTGACATTTGAAACATTTAGTTTCATTAGAACGAGACAAAGTTGTGGGTATCTTACTTTGAGAAGCCGTGGAAGTAGTGGTTGAATTTTGCTCAGTTTTGGCCTTGGGGTTGGAGTTACTTTCATCGTTCCTTGGATAATTCGTCTTCCATGGTGTTGCACTAGGATTTTGTGGGGTGGGTCTCTGACGTGCACTTGTGCTGCCCTTCTTTAGTGGCCTCTCAACCTTCATTGTCATATGCACCAAGTCTTCCAACTCCACATAGTGATGTAGCTCAACTGTGTTGGCAATCTCCCTATTCAACCCATTCAAAAACCTTGCCATTGTTGCCTCCCGATCCTCCTCCACATTGGCCCAAATCATAGCCATCTCCATCTCTTTATAATATTCATCAACACTTTTGTAACCTTGTCGAAGACCTTGAAGCTTAAGGTATAGATCCCGGTAGTAATAAGATGGCACAAAACAATGCCTCATCACCCTCTTCATATCATCCAAAGTCTCGATAGGCAAATCTCCACTTCGCCTCCTATTAACGCACAACTGATCCCACAACACAATAGCATAATCAGTAAACTCAATAGCGGCAAGTTTTACGTTCTTCATTTCAGAGTAGTTGTGAAAATTGAAAACCAACTCCATCTTCTTCTCCCATTCAAGGTATGCTTCGGGATCACTCTTTCCTTGAAATGCCGGAATCCTCATCTTGTTACTACCCAAGTTGTTGTCTACCCGATTTCGAGCGTCTCTATCCAGACCATATCTCCTAGGGCTGCCCGTTGACATCCTATCAAAGTCTTCATCAAAATTTTCCACTTCAAATGCCCCCACACCTTCAACTCCCCGTTGGGGCACCCTATTCCTCCTTGGGAGGTTTGGAACAACCGGTGCACCTTCATCATCCTTCTCATTTCCACAATTATAGCTTGCACTTGCAAATTCAGAATAGTTGGAGGGGTACTCTCCTCGCTTGTGTTTCTCTCCGGAATTTGAGACATGATGGAAAAACCTGCAAAGCAATGTTAGATAAAAAAATTACCCTCACCACAAAACTCACGTAGTTCACTCCAAGAAATAATTCACTCAAATTCACTCGTGTATCACTCAATTCAATTTGGCTTTTACTCTCAAATGATCTCACCTTGCTGCCTTTTTCCACTCGTTTTCTTTTTTGAGTTCTTTCAAAACTAATTAAAAACCATCATCAAAGGGTTCAAACCGAAGCTAACCAAAACGGATCGAAGATTTGTTTTCTTGGAAATGGGCTGAAATTTTGGCAATTCAAGAAATGGGGTGGATTTTTTTTTGGCAACTCAAGAAATTTTGGCAAGTCAAGAATGGCAATTCAAGATTGGAAATTCAAAGCGAAACAAATAAAGAAATTTTGGCAATTCAAGAAATGGGCCGGATTGTTTTGGCAAGTCAAGAAATTTTGGCAATTCAAGAATGGCAACTAAAGATTGGCAATTCAAATCGAACCAAATCAAGAGATTTTGGCAATTCAAGAATGGCAACCTCAATACCTCTAGAGAAATTTCTTTTTTTTTATTCTTCTTTCCTTTTTCTACTCTTTGTTTTTTTTTTCTTCTTCTTCTTCTTCTTTTTTTACGTTTTTTTTTCAGAAACTCAGTTCTTCAATTTCCACAAACTCAAATCATCACAAACTATTTTGTAATTTCGGAATCAATAAAAGGGAACTCATAAAAGAAAGAAATCCCTCTCTCAAAGAAAGAACAAAATATGAGTGACTTCAATCAATGAAACCCTAGATTTAGATGCAATTTTTTTTTTGGTAAGAGAAATGAACAAAAATCAATAGAAGATAGGTCGAAAGGATAGACTTAGCTCTGGTACCAACTGATACGAACCTCGCCAACAATTGTGATGAAACCCGAAACAAATCTGGCAAGAAGAAGAAAAGCCAAAGGATTCAAGAATAAGGGATGGAAAACCTCGACCCAATGCTTAGCGAAGCACGAACCTCGGTAAGGGGATGATGCCAAAAAATGAGATGAAAATCCAATTGATAAGTCGGTTTGAACGCCACAAGGAAAACCCTTGATAAGTTCTTAAAAAGTTCCTTCAAGAAAACAAGAAGAAAACCCTAATCCTTTGTTTTATTTTCGGAATGTCTCATTTTGTTTTTAATCAAAACACTAACCCTATCTTTCCAAACCATAATCTTTTCCTTTTCTTTCGTAAAGTCTCCTATCTTTCGATCAAAACAAGAATCCTATGTTTTCTTTCCTTAAAAACTTCTATATGTATGTATTTAATCAAAACCCAAATCTTATGTTTTCTTATAGTACTATTTCCTAATTTTGAGTTTTTAATGAAAACCCTAGTCTTTTTTGAAATTTTAAAATGACTCATATTTTTGAACCAATACCCCAAACCCCATCTTTTCTTTTCAGAATACCTACTATTTTATAATCAAAACACTAATCCTATGTTTTCTTCTGATAGTGTCACATTTCTTTAATCCAAACCTTGATCATATGTTTTCTTTTCGTAACGCCGACTATACTTGAATCAAAAGCCTAATATTCTACTTTCAATCAAAACCCTATTACTTTGTTTTATTTTCGGAATATCTCGTTTTGTTTTGAATCAAAACACTAGCCCTATATTTCCAAACCACAATCTTTTCTTTTTTTTCTTTCGTTAAGTCTCGTATCTTTCCTTCAAAACAAGAATCCTATGTTTTCTTTCCTTAATAACTTCTATCTGTATGTATTTAATCAAAACTCAAATCTTATATTTTCTTATAGTAATATCTCCTAATTTTGAGTTTCGAATGAAAACCCTAGTCTTTTTTGAAATTTTAATATAACTCATATTTTTTAACCAATACCCCAAACCCCTTCTTTTCCTTTCGGAATACCTACTATTTTTTAATCAAAACACTAATCCTATGTTTTCTTATGGTAGTGTCACCTTTCTTTAATCAAAACCTTGATCATATGTTTTCTTTTCGTAACGCCGACTATACTTAAATCAAAAGCCTAATCTTCTACTTTCAATCAAAACCTTGATCATATGTTTTCTTTTCGTAACGCCGATTATACTTAAATCAAAAGCCTAATCTTCTACTTTCAATCAAAACCCTAATGTTTTGTTTTATTTTCGGAATATCTCGTTTTGTTTTTTATCAAAACACTAACCCTATCTTTCCAAACCACAATCTTTTCTTTTTTTTTCTTTCGTTAAGCCTCGTATCTTTCCTTCAAAACAAGAATCCTATGTTTTCTTTCTTTAATAACTTCTATCTGTATGTATTTAATCAAAACACAAATCTTATGTTTTCTTATAGTAATATCTACTAATTTTGAGTTTTGAATGAAAACCCTAGTCTTTTTTGAATTTTTAAAATGACTCATATTTTTTAACCAATAACCTAAACCCTTCTTTTCCTTTTGGAATATCTACTATTTTTTAATCAAAACACTAATCCTATGTTTTCTTATGGTAGTGTCACCTTTCTTTAGTCAAAACCTTGATCATATGTTTTCCGTAACGCCGAGTATACTTGAATCAAAAGCCTAATCTTCTGCTTTCAATCAAAACCCTAATACTTTGTTTTATTTTCGAAATATCTCGTTTTGTTTTTTTATCAAAACACTAACCCTATCTTTCAAAACCATAATCTTTTCCTTTTTTTTTTCGTAAAATCTCCTATCTTTTGGTCAAAACAAGACACCTATGTTTCCTTTTCTTAATAACTTCTATCTGTATGTATTTAATGAAAACCCTAATCTTATGTTTTTTTTATAGTAATTTCTCCTAATTTTCAGTTTTGAATGAAAACCGTAGTCTTTGTTGTCATTTTAAAATGACTCGTATTTTTGAACCAAGACCCCAAACCTTTTCTTTTCCTTTCGGAATAAATACTATTCTTGAATCAAAATCCTAATTCTAAGTTTTCTTATGGTAGTGTCACCTTTCTTTAATCAAAACCTTGATCATATGTTTTCCTTTCGTAACGCCTACTATGCTTGAATGAAAAGCCTAATCTTATACTTTCAGTCAAGACCCTAATGCTTTTTTTTATATTCGGAATGTCTCATTTTTTTTTTAATCAAAACACTAATCCTATCTTTCAAAACTATAATCTTTTATTTTTTCTTTCGTTAAGTCTCCTATCTTTCAGTCCAAAGAAAAATCCTATGTTTCCTTTTCTTAATAACTTCTATCTATGTGTATTTAATCAAAATCCTAATATTATGTTTTCTTATAGTTAATTTTCTAGTTTTCTGTTTTGAATTAAAACAGTAGTATTTGTTGTTGTTTTAAAATGACTGATATTTTTTAACCAAGAACCCAAACCCTTTCTTTTCCTTTCGGAAAACCTACTATTTTTGAATCAAAACCTTAATCCTAAATTTTCTTATAGTAGTGTCACCTTTCTTTAATCAAAATCTAGATCATATGTTTTCTTTTCGTAACGCCTACTATACTTGAATCAAAAGCCTAATCTTATGCTTTCCATCAACACTCGAATATGCTTTGTTTTATTTTCAAAATGTCTCGTTTTGTTTTTAATCAAAACACTAACCCTAACTTTCAAAACTATAATCTTTTCTTTTTTCTTTCGTTAAGTCTCCTATCTTTCGGTCCAAAGAAGAATCCTATGTTTCCTTTTCTTAATAACTTCTATCTATGTGTATTTAATCAAAACCCTAATATTATGCTTTCTTATAGTTAATTTTCTAGTTTTCTGTTTTGAATTAAAACAGTAGTATTTGTTGTGGTTTTAAAATGACTCATACTTTTTAACCAAGACCCCAAACCCTTTCTTTTCCTTTTGGAAAACCTACTATTTTTGAATCAAAACCCTAATCCTAAATTTTCTTATGGTAGTGTCACCTTTCTTTAATCAAAACCTAGATCATATGTTTTCTTTTTGTAACGCATAATATACTTGAATCAAAAGCCTAATGTTATGCTTTCCATCAACACCCTAATGCTTTGTTTTATTTTCGAAATGTCTCATTTTGTTTTTAATCAAAACACTAACCTATCTTTCAAATCCATAATTTTTTCTTTTTCTTTCATAAACCCTCCTATCTTTCGTTGAAAACAAGAATTTTATGTTTCCTTTTCTTAATAACTTCTATCTGTATGTACTTAATCAAGACCCTAATCTTATATTTTCTTATAGTAATATCTCCTAATTTTGGTTTTGAATGAAAACACTAGTCTTTCTTGTTATTTTAAAATTACTTGTATTTTTGAACAAAGAACCCAAACCCTTTCTTTTCCTTTCAGAATACCTAGTATTTTTGAATCATAACCGCAATCCTAAGTTTTGTTAATGTAGTGTCACCTTTCCTTAATCAAAACCTTGATCATATGTTTTATTTTCGTAACGCTAACTATACTTGAATCAAAAGCCTAATCTTATGTTTTCTATCAAAACACTAATCCTTTGTTTTATTTTCCGAATGTCTTATTTATTTTTTAATAAAAAAAATAACCCTATCTTTCGAAACCATAATCTTTTCCTTTTTTTTCGTAGAGTCTCCAATCTTTCAGTCAAAACAAGAATCCTATGTTTTCTTTCCATAATAACTTCTATCTGTATGTATTTAATCAAAACCCTAATCTTATGTTTTCTTATATTAATATCTCCTAATTTTTGTTTTTGAATGAAAACACTAGTCTTTGTTGTTATTTTAAAATTACTTGTATTTTAACAAAGACCCCAAACCCTTTTTTTTCTTTTCAGAATATCTTCTATTTTTGAATCAAAACCCTAATCCTAATTTTTTTTTATGGTAGTGTCACCTTTCTTTAATCAAAACCTTGATCATATCTTTTCTTTTCGCAGCGCCCACTATACTTGAATCAAAAGCCTAATCTTATGCTTTCAATCAAAACCCTAATGTTTTGTTTTATTTACGGAATGTCTCATTTTGTTTTTTAAACCATAATCTTTTCTTTTTTTTTCGTAAAGTCTCCTATCTTTCGGTCCAAACAAAAATCCTATGTTTCCCTTTCTTAATAACTTCTATTTGTATGTATTTAATCAACACCCTAATTTTATGTTTTCTAATAGTAATAACTCCTAATTTTCAGTTTTGAATGAAAGTCTTTGTTATCATTTTAAAATGACTCGTATTTTTGAACTAAGACCCCAAAGCCTTTCTTTTCCCTTCGTAATACCTATTATTTTTTAATTAAAACCTTAATCCTAAGTTTTATTATTTTAGTGTCACATTTCTTTAATCAAAACTTTGATCATATGTTTTTTTTTCTTAACGCCTACTATACATGAATCAAAAGCCTAATCTTATGCTTTCTATCAAAACCCTAATGCTTCGTTTTATTTTCGGAATGTCTCGTTTTGTTTTTAAAAAAAACACTAACCATATCTTTCCAAACCATCATCTTTTCTTTTTCTTCGTAAAGTCTCCTATCTTTAGGTCAAAACAAGAATCCCATGTTTTCTTTCCTTAATAACTACTATCTGTATGTATTTAATCAAAACACTAATCTTATATTTTTCTTATAGTTATATCTCCTAATTTTTAGTTTTCAGTGAAAGGTAGAGTTAGTGTTTTGATTAAAAACAAAATGAGACATTCCGAAAATAAAACAAAGCATTAAGGTTTTGATGGAAAGCAGAAGATTAGGCTTTTGATTCAATTATAGTCGCCGTTACGGAAAGAAAACATATAATCAAGGTTTTGATTATAGAAAGGCGACACTACCATAAAAAAACTTATGATTAGTGTTTTCATTCAAAAATAGTAGGTATGCCGAATGGAAAAGAAAGGGTTTGGGGTCTTGGTTCAAAATACGAGTCATTCTAAAATGACAACAAAGACTACGGTTTTCATTCAAAACTGAAAAATTAGGAGAAATTACTATAAGAAAATATAAGATAAGGGTTTTGATTAAGTACATACAGATAGAAGTTATTAAGAAAAGGAAACGTAGGATTCTTGTTTTGACCGAAAGATAGGAGACTTTACGAAAGAACAAGAAAAAAAATTATGGTTTTGGAAGATAGGCTTAGTGTTTTGATAAAAAACAAAACGTGACATTCCGAAAATAAAACAAAGCATTAGTGTTTTGATTGAAAGCATAAGATTAGGCTTTTGATTCAAGTATAGTGGGCGTTACGAAAAGAAAACATATAATCGACGTTTTATTAAAGAAAGCCGACACTACCATAAGAAAACTTTTTATTAGGGTTTTGATTCAAAAATAGTAGGTATTCTGAAAGGAAGATTAAGGCTTTTGGGTCTTGGTTCAAAAATACGAGTCATTTTAAAATGATAACAAAGACTAGGGTTTTCATTTAAAACTGAAAATTAGGAGATTATTAGAAAACATAAGATTAGGGTTTTGATTGAATGCATAAAGATAGAAGTTATTTAGAAAAGAAAATATAGGATTCTTTTTTGACATTAAGATAGGAGGCTTTACCAAAGAAAAGGAAAAAGATTATGGTTTTGAAAGATAGGGTTAGTGTTTTGATTGAAAACAAAACGAGACATTCCGAAAATAAAAAAAAAAACATTAGAGTTTTGATTTAAACAAGAAGATTAGGCTTTTGATTCAAATATAATCAGTGTTACGAAAAGAAAAACATATGATCAAGGTTTTGATTAAAGAAAGGTGACACTACCATGAGAAAACTTATGATTAGTGTTTTCATTCAAAAATAGTAGGTATGCCGAATGGAAAAGAAAGGGTTTGGAGTCTTTGTTCAAAATACGAGTCATTTTAAAATGACAACAAAGACTACGGTTTTTATTCAAAACTGAAAATTAGGAGAAATTACAATAATAAAACATAAAATAAGCGTTTTGGTTAAATACATACAAATAGAAGTAATGAAGAAAAGGAAATATAGGATTCTTGTTTTGACTGAAAGATAGTAGATTTCACGAAAGAAAAAGAAAAAAAATTATGGTTTTGAAAGATAGGGTTAGTGTTTTGATAAAAAACAAAACGAGACATTCCGTAAATAAAACAAAGCATTAGGGTTTTGATGGAAAGCATAAGATTAGGCTTTTGATTCAGGTGTAGTGGGCGTTACGAAAAGAAAGCATATGATCGACGTTATATTAAAGAAAAGTGACACTACCATAAGAAAACTTTTTATTTGAGTTTTGATTCAAAACTAGTAGGTATTCTGAAAGAAAAAGTAAAGCTTTTGGGTCTTGGTTCAAAAATAAGTGTCATTTTAAAATGATAACAAAGACTAGAGTTTTCATTTAAAACTAAAAATTAGGAGATATTACTATTAGAAAACATAAGATTAGGGTTTTGATTAAATATATATAGATAGAAGTTATTTACAAAAGGAAATATAGGATTCTTGTTTTGACCGAAAGATAGGAGGCTTTAAAAAAGAAAAGGAAAATATTATGGTTTTGAAAGGTAGAGTTAGTGTTTTGATAAAAAACAAAATGAGACATTCCGAAAATAAAACAAAGCATTAGGGTTTTGATTTAAAGCTTAAGATTAGGCTTTTGATTCAAGTATAGTGGGCGTTACGAAAAGAAAAGATATGATCAAGGTTTTGATTAAAGAAATGTGACACTACCATAAAAAAAAACTCAGGATTAAGGTTTTGATTCAAAATTAGTAGGTTTTCTGAAAGGAAAAGAAAAGGTTTGGGGTCTTTGCTAAAAAATACAAGTAATTTTAAAATAACAACAAAGACTAGTGTTTTCATTCAAAACCAAAAATTAGGAGATATTACTATAAGAAAACATAAGATTAGGGTCTTGATTAAATACATACAGATAGAAGTGATTAAGCAAAGAAAACATAGGATTCTTGTTTTGACCGAAAGATAGGAGACTTTACGAAAAAAAAAGAAAAGATTATGGTTTGGAAAGATTCGGTTAGTGTTTAGATTAAAAACAAAATAAGACATTCCGAAAATAAAACAAAGGATTAGTATTTTGATAGAAAGCATAAGATTAGGCTTTTCATTCAAGTATAGTTGGCGTTACGAAAATAAAACATATGATTAAGGTTTTGATTAAAGAAAGGTGACACTACCATAACAAAACTTAGGATTACAGTTATGATTCAAAAATACTAGGTATTCTGAAAGGAAAAGAAAGGGTTTGGGTTCTTTGTTAAAAAATACAAGTAATGTTAAAATAACAACAAAGACTAGTGTTTTCATTCAAAAAAAAAAATTAGGAGATATTACTATAAGAAAACATAAGATTAGGGTCTTGATTAAATACATACAGATAGAAGTTATTAAGAAAAGGAAACATAAAATTCTTGTTTTGAACGAAAGATAGGAGAGTTTACAAAAGAAATAGAAAAGATTATGGATTTGAAAGATAGGTTAGTGTTTTGATTAAAAACAAAACGAGACATTTCGAAACTAAAACAAAGCATTAGGGTGTTGATGGAAAGCATAACATTAGGCTTTTGATTCAAGTATATTATGCGTTACAAAAACAAAACATATGATCTAGGTTTTGATTAAAGAAAGGTGACACTACCATAAGAAAATTTAGGATTAGGGTTTTGATTCAAAAATAGTAGGTTTTCCAAAAGGAAAAGAAAGGGTTTGGGGTCTTGGTTAAAAAGTATGAGTCATTTTAAAACGACAACAAATACTACTATTTTAATTTAAAACAGAAAACTAGAAGATTAACTATAAGAAAACATAATATTAGGATTTTGATTAAATACACATAGATAGAAGTTATTAAGAAAAGGAAACATAGGATTCTTCTTTGGACCGAAAGATAGGAGACTTTACGAAAGAAAAAGAAAAAATTATGGTTTTGAAAGATAGGGTTATTGTTTTGATTAAAAAAAACGAGACATTCCGAATATAAAAAAAAAGCATTAGGGTCTTGACTAAAAGTATAAGATTAGGCTTTTGATTCAAGTATAGTAGGCGTTACGAAAAGAAAACATATGATCAAGGTTTTGATTAAAGAAAGGTGACACTACCATAAGAAAACTTAGGATTAGGGTTTTGATTCAAGAATAGTATTTATTCCGAAAGGAAAAGAAAAGATTTTGGGGTTTGGGGTCTTGGTTAAAAAATAAGAGTCATTTTAAAATGACAACAAAGACTACGGTTTTCATTCAAAACTGAAAATTAGGAAAAATAACTATAAGAAAACCTAAAATTAGGGTTTTGATTAAATACATGCAGATAGAAGTTATTAATAAAAGGAAACAATGTATTCTTGTTTTGACCTAAAGATAGGAGACTTTACAAAAGAAAAAGAAAAGATTATGGTTATGAATGATAGTGTTAGTGTTTTGATTGAAAACAAAACGAGACATTACGAAAATAAAACAAAGCATTAGGGTTTTGATGGAAAGCATAAGATTAGGCTTATGATTTAAAAATAGTAGACATTACGAAAAGAAAACATATGATCAAGGTTTTGATTAAAGAAAGGTGATGCTTTAATTAGAAAACTTAGGATTAGGGTTTCGATTAAAAAATAATAGGTATTCTGAAAGGAAAAGAATGGCTTTGGGGTCTTGGTTAAAAAATACGAGTCAATTTAAAATGATAACAAAGACTAGGGTTTTCATTTAAAACAGAAAATAGGAGATATTACTATTAGAAAAAATGAGATTAGGGTTTTGATTAAATACATACCGATAGAAGTTATTAAGAAAAGGAAACATAGGATTCCTGTTTTGACCGAAAGATACGAGACTTTACTAAAGAAAAGGAAAAGATTGGGGTTTTGAAAGGTCGGGTTTTTGTTTTGATTAAAAACAAAACGAGACATCCCGAAAATAAAACAAAGCATTAGGGTGTTGATTTAAAGTATAAGATTAGTGATATGAACCTCGCCAACGATTGTGACGAAACCTGAAACAAATTTGGCACGAAGAAGAAAAGCCAAAGGATTCAAGAAGAAGGGATGGAAAACCTCGACCCAATGTTTAGCAAAGCACGAACCTCGGTAAGGGGATGACGCCACAAAAGGAGATGAAAATCCAATTGATAAGTCGGTTTGAACGCCACAAGTAAAACCCTTGATAAGTTCTTAAAAAGTTTCTTCAAGAAAACTAGAAGAAACCTCACAAATACTCATAGATCAAAGTTGTGCTTTATGGCTGCTACAAGGGGCTATATATATAGCGCAAAATTCTAGAAAACTTCTAATAAGTAAAAGTTCAAAACTACCCTTAAAGATAAAAAAAAAAAAGAAACTACCAACTAAAGAGCAACTTTAGCCCAAAGACCTACAAAACCCAGCAAGACTAGGCAATTACAAAAGACTATAGTTCACATATTAAACTCAAAACAAATGACAACCAAATCTTCATAAAGCGTCCAAGTGGAATCGGCTTGGATAAGTACGACTAGCTTTTGTTCACCACCAGCAGTGATCACGCTCTCTTCCTGTTGTAGAATTCTCCATGCCAAGTTGCTAAGCTCCTCTTTAAATCTTTTAGCTCAAGCCCTCGTCACTAGTCCTGTCGGGACTTGAATTGGATCCTTAGCCTTGATGTCCACATCATTCCCCCCTCTTGAGAAGGATTTGTCCTCAAATCGTCACCTACATCAAAAGGACTTAAGTCAGTCACATTGAAAGTAGCACTAACATTGTACTCACCCGGTAAATCAAGGTGGTAGGCATTGTCGTTGATTTGTTCGAGCACTTGAAAAGGACCATCTCCTCGGGATCGTAACTTGGAACGTCGGTTGACGGGGAATCGTTCCTTCCTCATGTGTAACCACACCCAATCACCGATCTCAAAAACTTGCTTGTGACGTCCCCTATTGGTTTGCTTGATATATTGCTCAGTCCTCCTTTCTATGTTGAGCCGAACCTTCTCGTGGAGTTGCTTCACAAATTCGGCGTTCTTGTGCCCATCGAAGTTCACATGCTCAGAAATAGGTAAAGGTGATAAATCTAAAGGAGTTAAAGGATTAAACCATAAACAATTTCAAATGGTGAAAATTGAGTAGCAGAATACCTAGAATGATTATATGCAAACTCAACATGTGGTAAACAATCCTCCCAAGTCCTAATGTTCTTACTAATGACAGCCCGCAACAAAGTGGATAAAGTTTGGTTAACTACTTCAGTTTGTCCATCGGTTTGAGAGTGACAAGTAGTGGATAACAATAGTTTAGTCCCTAATTTACCCCATAATGTCTTCCAAAAATAACTCAAGAACTTAGCATTCCGATCTGACACAATTGTCCTTGGCATGCCATGTAGACGTACAATCTCCCTAAAGAACAAATTAGCGATATTGGAAGCATCATCAGTTTTATGACACGGTATAAAATGGGACATTTTAGAAAACCGATCCACAACTACAAAGATTGAATCCCTTCGACGCTTACTCCTAGGTAATCCTAACACAAAATCCATCGAAATATCAATCCAAGGGGAACTAGGAATAGGTAGTGGTGTGTAAAGGCCATTCGGTTGAACCCTAGACTTAGCTTGTCTACAAGTGATACACCGACCACAAATTCGCTCAACATCTCGTTTCATGCATGGCCAATAGAAGTGCTCTTGTAACACGGCTAGAGTCTTAGCTACCCCAAAATGCCCATTAATCCTTCCCCATGGGACTCTCAAACTAACAAATCTCTCATGGAACAATTACGAATACACTACCTATGTTCCCTAAACAGAAAACCCTCATGCCTATAAAACTTCCCTTCGGCGGATTTTTCACAAGCCCCATAAATCACCCCAAAGTCATGGTCCACATGATAAACATCCTTAATGTGCTCAAAACCAAGGAATTTAACATCAAGAGTGGAGATTAAGGCATACCTGCGTGACAGCGCATCAGCAACCACATTCTCCTTACCTTGTTTATATCGAATGACATACGGAAAGGTCTCAATGAACTTAACCCATCGAGCATGTCGCTTGTTCAGCTTATGTTGCCCTTTCAAATGCTTCAAGGATTCATTATCCATTAGAATCACAAACTCCTTCGGCCATAAGTAATGCTGCCAAGTCTCAAATGCTCGAACCAAAGCGCACAACTCCTTATCATAAGTGGGATAGTTGAGTGCAGCCCTGCCTAGCTTCTCGCTGAAGTACACAAGTGGTCTTCCATCCTGCATGAGTATAGCACCAATACCGACATCAGACGCATCACATTCTATTTCAAAAGTATTAACAAAGTTAGGTAAAGCAAGTAAGGGAGCATGATTTAGTTTGTGTTTCATAAGCTGAAATGCTTCCTCTTGTGCTGCCCCCCATTTGAATGCAATGTTCTTCTTGATAACTTCAGTAACGGGTGCCGCAATGGTACTAAAATCTTTCACGAATCTCCTATAGAAGCTAGCAAGTCCATGAAAGCTGCGAATGTGACTCACACTTGATGGGGTCGGCCATTCTTGGATAGCTTTGATCTTTTCTTCATCAACCTCAATGCCTGTAGCACTCATAACAAATCCTAGGAAAACAAGTTTATTGGTGCAAAAGGTACATTTCTTGAGGTTAGCATACAATTTCTCTTTCCTATGGACATCCAAAACCAATTGCAAATGCGAAGCATGATCATGCAAATTCTTACTATAAATCAGAATATCATCAAAATAAACAACAATGAATTTTCCAATGAAAGTTCGTAAAACATGATTCATTAAACGCATGAAAGTACTAGGTGCATTAGTTAAGCCAAATGGCATGACAAACCATTCATACAAACCATGTTTAGTTTTAAATGCTGTTTTCCATTCATCGTCTTCTCATTCGGATTTGATGATACTCACTCTTAAGATCAATTTTTGAAAACACACAAGATCCATGCAACTCATCTAACATATCATCTAAACGAGGGATGGGGTGTCGATACTTTACCGTTATGTTGTTGATGGCTCGGCAATCAATACACATCCTCCATGTTCCATCCTTCTTAGGAACTAGAATCACCGGAACTGCGCAAGCACTCATGCTTTCTCTCAAGTACCCTTTTTCCATCAACTCTTCAACTTGCCTTTGGAGTTCCTTTGTTTCCTCCGGATTGCTCCTATAGGCGGGTCGGTTTGGAATTGAAGCACCGGGAACAAAGTCAATTTGGTGTTCTATTCCACGGATATGGGGTAAGCCATGTGGTACCTCCTCAGGAAACACATCCTCAAACTCCTGCAAAATAGAAACAACAACACTAGTCAATAAAGAGTCAGGTTGGTTAGTGTTTAAAAGGGCCTCCTTGTACATAAGTACAATCATCGGCCTTTTGGCAAGAAAAGCTCGCTTAACCTCACTTGTTTTTGCATAGAAATTTCTTTTTCCCTCTAATTTTCCCTCTTTGGCTGAATTCATCTCTCTCTTTTTTCTCTCACTAGATTCAGCCTTTCTCTCTTGTTTCTCACCACTACTCATCTCTTCACTCACTCTCTTGTGATCACTCAAATTCTTTTGATCTCTCATTTTCTTTTCATCACTCAGTTTTTGCATCATCACTTGATCATCATAAACCTGTTTCGGTGTCATCGGAGCTAGAGTGATGGTTCGTTGTTGGAAAATGATGGAGTGCTTGTTGGTGAAGCCATCATGTTGCACACGTCTATTAAATTGCCAAGGCCGTCCTAAAAGGAGATGTCCCGCTTGCATGGGTACCACATCATACAACACTTCATCCTCATACTTCCCAATCCGAAATGGCACCACAACTTGCTTAGTAACCCGCACTTCACCACTACCATTCAGGCATTGCAACTTGTATGGATAAGGGTGCTTGAGTGTTGGGAGCCCTAGCTTGTCAACCATGGAAGAACTAGCAATGTTAGTGCAACTACCACCATCAATAATAACACTACATACCTTGTCCTTCACATGACAACGAGTGTAAAAGATGTTCTCCCGTTGCACTTCTTCTTCCTCCACCTTAGTGTGCAAGTTCAAGGCTCTCCGAGCAACTAATCCAAGAAACTCACCATGCTCGGCCCCAAATTCCTCTTCTCCCAAAAGATCATCCTCCAATGGTGGAATGTCATCTAGCTCACCCTCGTCTTCAGAATCTATTGTCCCATTCTCCCGAATCACCATAACCCGCTTGTGCGGGCATTGGCAAGCGATGTGACCTCTTCTTTGACATTTGAAACATTTAATTTCACTAGAACGAGACAAAGTTGTCGGTATCTTACTTTGAGAAGCCGTGGAAGTAGTGGTTGAATTTTGCTCAATTTTGGCCTTGGGGTTGGAGTTATTTTCATCTTTCCTTGGATAATTCGGCCTCCATGGTGTTGCACTAAGATTTTGTGGCCTGGGTCTTAGTCGTGCACTTGTACTTCCCTTCTTAAGTTGCCTCTCAACCTTCATTGCCATACGCACCAAGTCTTCCAACTCCACATAGTGATGTAGCTCAACCGTGTTGGCAATCTCCCTATTCAACCCATTCAAAAACCTTGCCATTGTTGCCTCCCGATCCTCCTCTACATTGGCCCGAATCGTAGCAATCTCCATCTCTTTATAATATTCATCAACACTTTTGTAACCTTGTCGAAGACCTTGAAGCTTATGGTATAGATCCCAGTAGTAATGAGATGGCACAAAACGACGCCTCATCACCCTCTTCATGTCATCCCAAGTCTCGATAGGCAAATCTCCACTTCGCCTCCTATTGACGCACAACTGATCCCACCACACAATAGCATAATCAGTAAACTCAATAGCGGCAAGTTTTACCTTCTTCATTTCGGAGTAGTTGTGAAAATCGAAAACCAACTCCATCTTCTTCTCCCATTCAAGGTATGCTTCGGGATCACTTTTTCCTTGAAATGCCGGAATGCTCATCTTGATACTACCCAAGTTGTTGTCTACCCGATTCCGAGCATCTCTATCCCGACCATATCTCCTACGGCTGCCCGTTGACATCCTATCAAAGTCTTCATCGAAATTTTCCACTTCAAATGCCCCCACACCTTCAATTCCCCGTTGGGGCACCCTATTCGTCATTGGGAGGTTTGGAACAACCGGTGGCTGTCCTCGTTGTGCTCCCTCTTCAACTCTATCCAACCTCTCATGTATTTGCTCAAGTTCCGCCCTCATCATCCTTCTCATTTCCGCAATTATAGCTTGCACTTGCAAATTTCGGACTAGTTGGAGGGGTACTCTCCTCGCTTGTGTTTCTCTCCGGAATTTTAGACATGATGGAAAAACCTGCAAAGCAATGTTAGATAAAAAAATTACCCTCACCACAAAACTCACGTAGTTCACTCCAAGAAATAATTCACTCGTGTATCACTCAATTAAATTTGGCTTTTACCCTCAAATGATCTCACCTCGCTGCCTTTTTCCACTCGTTTTCTTCTTTGAGTTCTTTCAAAACTAATTAAAAACCATCATCAAAGGGTTCAAACCGAAACAAACCAAAATGGATCGAAGATTTGTTTTCTTGGAAATGGGCTGAAATTTTGGCAATTCAAGAAATGGGCTAAATTTTTTTGGCAATTCAAACAGAAACAAATCAGGAAATTTTGGCAACTCAAGATTGGCAATTCAAATCGAATCAAATTAAGAAATTTTGGCAATTCAAATCTAACCTAATCAAGAAATTTTGGCATTTCAAGAATGGCAACTCAAGATTGGCAATTCAAATCTAACCAAATTAAGAAATTTTGGCAATTCAAGAATGGCAAATCAAATCGAACCAAATCAAGAAATTTTTTTATTTTATTTTTTTTATTCTTCTTTCCTTTTTTCTACTCTTTTTTTTTCAGAAACTCAGTTTTTCAATTTCCACAAACTCAAATCTTCACAAACTATTTTGTAATTTCAGAATCAATAAAAGGGAACTCATAAAAGAAAGAAATCCCTCTCTCAAAGCAAGAACAAAATATGAGACTTCAATCAATTAAACCCTAGATCTAGATGCAATTTTTTTTTTTGTAAGAGAAATGAACAAAAAATCAATAGAAGATAGGTCGAAAGGATGAACTTAGCTCTGGTACCAACTGATACGAACCTCGCCAACGATTGTGACGAAACCCAAAACAAATTTGGCACGAAGAAGAAAAGCCAAAGGATTCAAGAAGAAGGAATTGAAAACCTCGACCCAATGCTTAGCGAAGCACGAACCTCGGTAAGGGGATGACGGCACAAAAGGAGATGAAAATCCAATTTATAAGTCGGTTTGAACGCCACAAGGAAAACCCTTGATAAGTCCTTAAAAAGTTTCTTCAACAAAACTAGAAGAAAACCTCACAAATACTCATAGATCAAAGTTGTGTTTTATGGCTGCTACAAGGGGCTATATATATAGCCCAAAACCCTAGAAAACTTCTAAGAAGTAAAACTTCAAAACTACCCGTAAAGATAAAAAAAAAAAAACAACCAACTAAAGAGCAACTTCAACCCAAAGGCACACAAAACCCAGCAAGACTAGGCAATTACAAAAGACTATAGTTCACATATTAAACTCAAAACAAATGACAACCAAATCTTCATAAAGCGTCTAAGTGGAATCGGCTTGGATGAGTAGGAACAGCTTTTGTTCACCATCAGTAGTGATTACGCTCTCTTCCTGTTGTAGAATTCTCCATGCCAAGTTGCTAAGGTCCTCTTTAAATCTTCTAGCTCGAGCTCTCGTCACTGGTCCTGTCGGGACTTGAATTGGATCCTTAGCCTTGATGTCCACATCAATTAGGCTTTTGATTCAAAAATAATAAGCGTTACGAAAAAAAAATATACGATCAAGGTTTTGATTAAAAAAGGTGACACTAAAATAAGAAAACTTAGAATTAGGGTTTTGATTCAAAAATAGTAGGTATTCTGAAAGGAAAATAAGGGGTTTGAGGTCTTGTTTAAAAAATATGAGTCATTTTAAAACTTAGAAAGGCTTTGGGGTCTTGGTTCAAAAATACGAGTAAATTTAAAATGATAACAAAGACTAGGGTTTTCATTTAAAACTGAAAATTAGGCTATGTTACTATTAGAAAACACGAGATTAGGGTTTTGATTAAATACATACAGATAGAAGTTATTAAGAAAAGAAAACATAGAATTCTTGTTTTGACCGAAAGATATGAGACTTTACTAAAGAAAAGGAAAAGATTATGGTTTTGAAAGGTAGGGTTAGTGTTTTGATTAAAAACAAAACGAGACATTCCGAAAATAAAACAAGGCATTAGCGTTTTGATTGAAAACGTAAGATTAGGCTTTTGATTCAAAAAAAGTAGGCATTACGAAAATAAAACATATAATCAAGGTTTTGATTAAAAAAAGGTGATACTACAACAAGAAAATTTAGGATTAGTGTTTTGATTCAAAAATAGTAGGTATTCTGAAAGAAAAAGAAAGGCTTTGGGGTCTTGGTTCAAAAATACAAGTTATTTTAAAATGATAACAAAGATTAGGGTTTTCATTTAAAACTAAAATTAGGAGATATTACTATTAGAAAACATGAGATTAGGGTTTTGATTAAATACATACAGATAGAAGTTTTTAAGAAAAGTAAACATAGAATTCTTGTTTTGACCGAAAGATACGAGACTTTACTAAAGAAAACGAAAAGATTGTGGTTTTGAAAATTAGGGTTTGTGTTTTGATAAAAAACAAAACGAGACATTCCGAAAATAAAACAAAGCATTAGGGTGTTGATTTAAAGCATAAGATTAGGCTTTTGATTAAAAAATAATAGGCGTTATGAGAATAAAATATATGATCAAGGTTTTGATTAAAAAAAGGTGACACTACAATAAGAAAACTTAGAATTAGGGTTTTGATTCAAAAATAGTAGGTATTCTGGAAGGAAAAGAAGGGGTTGGAGGTCTTGTTTAAAAAATATGAGTCATTTTCAAATTACAACAAAGAGTAGGGTTTTCATTTAAAACTCAAAATTAGAAGATATTACTATAACAAAACATAAGATTGGGGTTTTGATTAAGTGCATACAGATAGAAGCTATTAAGGAAAGAAAACATAGGATTCTTGTTTTGAAGGAAAGATACAAGACTTTACAAAAGAAAAAAAAGAAAAGATTATGGTTTGAAAAAATAATGTTAGTTTTTTTATAAAAAAACAAAACGAGATATTCCGAAAATAAAACAAAGCATTAGGGTTTTGATTGAAAGCAGAAGATTAGGCTTTTGATTAAAGTATAGTCGGCGTTACGAAAAGAAAACATATGATCAAGGTTTTGATTAAAGAAAGGTGACACTACAATAAGAAAACTTAGGATTAGGGTTTTAATTCAAAAATAGTAGGTATTCTGAAAGGAAAAGAAAGGCTTTGGGGTCTTGGTTCAAAAATACGAGTAAATTTAAAATGATAACAATGACTAGGGTTTTCATTTAAAACTGAAAATTAGGCGATGTTAATATTAGAAAACACGAGATTAGGGTTTTGATTAAATACATACAGATAGAAGTTATTAAGAAAAGGAAACATAGGATTCTTGTTTTAACCAAAAAATAGGAGACTTTACTAAAGAAAAGGAAAAGATTATGGTTTTGAAAGGCAGGGTTAGTGTTTTGCTTAAAAACAAAACGAGACATTCCGAAAATAAAACAAAGTATTAACGTTTTGATTGAAAACATAAGATTAGGCTTTTGATTCAAAAATAGTGGGCGTTACGAAAATAAAACATATGATCAAGGGTTTTGATTAAAAAATAATAGGTATTCTGAAAGAAAAAGAAAGGCTTTGGGGTCTTGGTTCAAAAATACGAGTAATTTTAAAATTATAACAAAGACTATGGTTTTCATTTAAAACTGAAAATTAGGAGATATTACTATTAGAAAACATGAGATTAGAGTTTTGATTAAATACATACAGATAGAAGTTATTAAGAAAAGGAAACATAGGATTCTTGTTTAGACCGAAAGATAGAAGACTTTACGAAAGAAAAGAAAAAGATTATTGTTTTGAAAGATAGGGTTAGTGTTTTGATTAAAAACAAAACAAGACATTCTAATATGAACCTCGCCAACGATTGTGATAAAACCCGAAACAAATTTGGCACAAAGAAGAAAAGCCAAAGGATTCAAGAAGAAGGGATGGAAAAGCTCGACCCAATGCTTAGTGAAGCACGAACCTCGGTAAGGGGATGACGCCACAAAAGGAGATGAAAATCCAATTGATAAGTCGGTTTGAACGCCACAAGGAAAACCCTTGATAAGTTCTTAAAAAGTCTCTTCAAGAAAACAAGAAGAAAACCTAACAAATACTCATAGATCAAAGTTGTGTTTCATTGCTGCTACAAGGGGCTATATATATAGCATAAAACCCTAGAAAACTTCTAAGAAGTGAAAGTTCAAAACTACCCTTAAAGATAAAATAAAGAAACAACCAACTAAAGAGCAACTTCGACCCAAAGGCCCACAAAACCCAGTAAGACTAGACAATTACAAAAGACTCTAGTTCACATATTAAACTCAAAAACAAATGACAACCAAATCTTCATCAAACTTATGGAAACCAAATCTTCATTAAGTGTTTAAGTGGAATCGGCTTGGATGAGTAGGACTAGCTTTTGTTCACCATCAGTAGTGATCACGCTTTCTTCCTATTGTAGAATTCTCCATGCCAAGTTGCTAAGCTCCTCTTTAAATCTTCTAGCTCGAGCCCTCGTCACTGCTCCTGTTGGGACTTGAATTGGATCCTTAGCCTTGATGTCCACATCAATTAGGGTTTTGATTGAATACATAAAGATAGAAGTTATTAAGAAAAGGAAATATAGGATTCTTGTTTTGACTGAAAGATACGAGACTTTACTAAAGAAAGGAAAAGATTATGGTTTTGAAAGATAGGGTTAGTGTTTTGATTAAAAGCAAAAGCTACACATTCCGAAAATTAAACAAAGCATTAGGGTTTTGATTGAAAGTATAAGATTAGACTTTGGATTCAAGTATAGTAGGCGTTATGAAAATAAAACATATGATCATGGTTTTGATTAAAGAAAGGTGACACTACCATAAGAAAACTTAGGATTAGAGTTTTGATTCAAAAATAGTTGGTATTCCGAAAGAAAAAGTAAGGGTTTGGGGTCTTGGTTCAAAAATACGAGTCATTTTAAAATGACAACAAAGACTAGGGTATTTATTCAAAACTGAAAATTAGGAGATATTACTATAAGAAAACATAAGATTAGGGTTTTGATAAAATACATACATATAGAAGTTATGAAGAAAAGGAAACATAGGATTCTTGTTTTCAACGAAAGATAAGATACTTTTCGAAAGAAAAATAAAAGATTATGGTTTTGAAAGATAGGGTCAGTGTTTTGATTAAAAACAAAACGAGACATTTTGAAAATAAAACAAAGCATTAGGGTTTTGATTGAAAGCATAAGATTAGGCTTTTGATTCAAATATAGTTGGCGTTACGAAAAGAAAGCATAGGATCGACGTTTTTATTAAAGAAAGGTGACACAACCATAAGAAAACTTAGGATTAGGGTTTTGATTCAAAAATAGTAGGTATTCCGAAGGAAAAAGAAAGGGTTTGGGGTCTTGGTTTAAAAATACGAGTCATTTTAAAATGAAAACAAGGATGAGGGTTTTTATTCAAAACTGAAAATTTGGAGATATTACTATAAGAAAACATAAGAATAGGTTTTTGATAAAATACATACATATATCAGTTATGAAGAAAAGGAAACATAGTATTCTTGTTTTGACCGAAAGATTGGAGACTTTACGAAAGAAAAGGAAAAGATTATGGTTTTGATAGAAAGGGTTAGTGTTTTGATAAAAAAATAAAAGCTAGACATTCCGAAAATTAAACAAAGCTATGGGTTTTGATTGAAAATATAAGATTAGACTTTGGATTCAAGTATAGTAGGCGTTACGAAAAAAAAAAACATATGATCAAGGTTTTGATTGAAGAAAGGTGACACTGCAATAAGAAAAATTAGGATTAGGGTTTTGGTTCAAAAATAGTAGGTATTCCGAAAGGAAAAGAAAGGCTTTGTTTTTTTGGTTCAGAAATACGAGTCATTTTAATATGACAACAAAGACAAGGGTTTTCATTCAAAACTGAAAATTAGGAGATATTACTATTAGAAAACATAAGATTAGGGTTTTGAAAGATAGGGTTAGTGTTTTGATTAAAAAAAAATGAGACATTCCGAAAATAAAACAAAGTATTAGTGTTTTGATTGAAAGCAGAAGATTAAGCTTTTGATTCAAGTATAGTAGGCGTTATGAAAAAAAAACATATTATCAAGGTTTTGATTAAAGAAAGGTGACACTACCTATAAGACAACTTAGGATTAGTGTTTTGATTCAAAAATGGTAGGTATTCCAAAAGTAGAAAAAAGGGTTGGGGGTCTTGGTTAAAAAATATAAGTCATTTTAAAATGACAACAAAGACTACAGTTTTCATTCAAAACTGAAAATTAGGAGAAATTATTATAAGAAAACACAAGATTTGGGTTTTGATGAAATAGATAAAGATAGAAGTTATTAAGAAAAGGAAACATAGGATTCTAGTTTTGACCGAAAGATAGGAGACTTTACAAAAAAAAAAGAAAAGATTATGGTTTTGAACAATAGTGTTAGTGTTTTGATAAAAAAACAAAACGAGACATTCCGAAAATAAAACAAAGCATTAGGGTTTTGATTGAATGCATAAGATTAGGATTTTGATTCAAGTATAGTGGGCATTACAAAAAGAAAACATATGATCGAGGTTTTTATTAAAGAAAGGTGACACTACCATAGGAAAACTTAAGATTAGGGTTTAGATTAAAAAATAATAGCTATTCCAAAAGGAAAAGAATGGCTTTGGTTTCTTGGTTAAAAAATATGAGTCATTTTAAAATGTTAAAAAAGACTACGGTTTTCATTCAAAACTGAAAATTAGGAGATATTAATATAAGAAAACACAAGATTAGGATTTTGATTAAATACAAACAGATGGAAGTTATTAAGAAGGGGAAACATAGGATTCTAGTTTTGACCGAAAGATAGGAGACTTTACGAAAGAAAAAGAAAAGATTATGGTTTTGAAAGATAGGGTTAGTGTTTTCATAAATAACAAACGTGACAATCCAAAAATAAAACAAAGCACTAGGGTTTTGATTGAATGCATAAGATTAGTATTTTGATTCAAGTATAGTGGGTGTTACGAAAAGAAAACCTATGATCGAGGTTTTTACTAAAGAAAGGTGACACTACCATAATAAAAATTAGGATTATAGTTTTGATTAAAAAATAGTAGGTATTCCGAAAGGAAAAGAAAGGCTTTGGTTTTTTGGTTCAAAAATACAAGTCATGTCAAAAATACGTGTCAAAACTGAAAATTAGGAGATATTACTATTAGAAAACATAAGATTACGGTTTTGATTAAATAAGTAAAGATATAAGTTACAAAGAAAAGAAAAAATAGGATTTTTGTTTGGACCGAAAGATAAGATACTTTACGAAAGAAAAAGGGAAGATTATGGTTTTGAAATATAGGGTTAGTGTTTTGATTAGAAACAAAACGAGACATTCCGAAAATAAAACAAAGCATTAGGGTTTTCATTGAATGCAAAAGATTAGGCTTTTGATTCAAGTATAGTGGTCGTTACGAAAAGAAAACATATGATGGAGGTTTTTATTAAAGAAAGGTGACACTACCATAAGAAAACTTAAGATTAGGGTTTAGATTCAAAAATAGTAGGTATTCCAAAAGGAAAAGAAAGGCTTTGGTTTCTTGGTTCAAAAATACGAGTCATTTTAAAATTATAACAAAGATTAGGGTTTTCATTCAAAATTGAAAATTAGGAGATATTACTATTAGAAAACATAAAATTAGGGTTTTGATTAAATACGTACAGATAGAAGTTATTAAGAACAGAAAAAATATGATTCTTGTTTGACTGAAAGATAAGATACTTTACGAAAGAAAATGAAAAGATGATGGTTTTGAAAAATAGGGTTAGTGTTTTGATTAAAAACTAAATGAGACATTCCTAAAATAAAACAAAGCATTAGCGTTTTGATTGAATGCAAAAGATTAGGCTTTGGATTCTAGTATAGTGGGCGTTATGAAAAGAAAACATTTGATCGAGGTTTTTATTAAAGAAAGGTGCACTACCATAAGAAAATATAAGATTAGGGTTTAAATTAAAAAATAGTAGGTATTCCGAAAGGAAAAAAAAGGCTTTCGTTTCTTGGTTCAAAAATACGAGTCATTTTAAAATTATAACCAAGATTAGGGTTTTCATTCAAAAATGAAAATTAGGAGATATTACTATTAGAAAACATAAGATTTGGGTTTTTATTAAATATGTACAGATAGAAGTTATAAGAAAAGAAATAATACGATTTTTGTTTGGATCGAAAGATAAGATACTTTACGAAAGAAAAGGAAAAGATTATGGTTTTGAAAGATAGGGTTGGTGTTTTGATTAAATACAAAATGAGACATTTCGAAAATAAAACAAAGTATTAGTGTTTTGATTGAAAACAGAAGATTAGGCTTTTGATTTAAGTATAGTAGGCATTACGGAAAGAAAACATATGATCAAGGTTTTGATTAAAAAAAAGGTGACACTACCATATGAAAAATTAGGATTAGTATTTTGATTGAAAAATAGTAGGTATTCCGAAAGAAAACGAAAGGGTTTGGGTTCTTGGTTAAAAAAATACAAGTTATTTTAAAATGACAACAAAGACGAGGATATTTATTCAAGACTGAAAATTAGGAGATACTACTATAAGAAAACATAAGATTAGTGTTTTGATAAAATACATACATATAGAAGTCATGAATAAAAGGAAACATAGGATTCTAGTTTTGAACTAAAGATAGGAGACTTTACGAAAGAAAAGTAAAAGATTATGGTTTTGAAAGATACGGTTAGTATTTTGATTAAAAACCAAACGAGACATTCCGAAAAAAAAAAAAGCATTAGTGTTTTCATTGAACGCATAAGAATAGGCTTTTGATTCAAGTATAGTGGTCGTTACGGAAAGAAAACATATGATCGAGGTTTTTTTTAAAGAAAGGTGACACTACCATAAGAAAACATAAGATTAGGGTTTAGATTCAAAAATAGTAGGTATTCCAAAAGGAAAAGAAAGGCTTTGTTTTCTTGGTTCAAAAATACGAGTCATTTTAAAATTATAACAAAGATTAGGATTTTTATTCAAAAATGAAAATTAGGAGATATTACTATTAGAAAACATAAAATTAGGGTTTTGATTAAATACGTACCGATAGAAGTTATTAAAAACAGAAAAAATATGATTCTTGTTTGACCGAAAGATAAGGTACTTTACCAAAGAAAATTGAAAGATTATGGTTTTGAAAAATAGGGTTAGTGTTTTGATTAAAAACAAAAGGAGACATTCCGAAAATAAAACAAAGCATTAGCGTTTTGATTGAATGCATAAGATTAGGCATTGGATTCAAGTATAGTGGGCGTTACAAAAAGAAAAAACATTTGATCGAGGTTTTTATTAAAGAAAAGTGACACTACCATAAGAAAACATAAGATTAGGGTTTAAATTAAAAAATAGTAGGTATTCCGAAAGGAAAAAAAAAAGATTTCGTTTCTTGGTTAAAAAATTTGAGTCATTTTAAAATTATAACAAAGATTAGGGTTTTCATTCAAAACTGAAAATTAGGAGATATTACTATTAGAAAAACATAAGATTAGGGTTTTGATTAAATACGTACAGATAGAAGTTAAAAGAAAAGAATTAATACGATTTTTGTTTGGATCGAAAGATAAGATAATTTACGAAAGAAAAAGAAAATATTATGGTTTTGAAAGATAGGGTTAGTGTTTTGATTAAAAACAAAACGAGACATTTCGAAAATAAAACAAAGTATTAGTGTTTTGATTGAAAGCAGAAGATCAGGCTTTTGATTTAAGTATAGTAGGCGTTACGGAAAGAAAACATATCATCAAGGTTTCGATTAAAAAAAAGGTGACACTACCATATGAAAACTTAGTATTAGTGTTTTGATTGAAAAATAGTAGGTATTCCGAAAGAAAAAGAAAGGGTTTGGGGTCTTGGTTCAAAAAATACGAGTTATTTTAAAATGACAACAAAGACGAGGATATTTATTCAAGACTAAAAGTTGGGATATACTACTATAAGAAAACATAAGTTTAGTGTTTTGATAAAATACATACATATAGAAGTCATGAATAAAAAGAAACATAGGATTCTAGTTTTGAACTAAAGATAGGAGACTTTACGAAAGAAAAGGAAAAAGATTATGGTTTTGAAAGATACGGTTAGTATTTTGATTAAAAAGAAAACGAGATATTCCAAAAATAAAATAAAACATTAGGGTTTTGATTGAATGCATAAGACTGGGCTTTTGATTCAAGTATAGTGGTCGTTACGAAAAGAAAAACATATGATCGAGGTTTCTATTAAAGAAAGGTGACACTACCACAAGAAAACATAAGATTAGGGTTTAGATTAAAAAATAGTAGGTATTACAAAAGGAAAAGAAAGGCTTTGGTTTATTGGTTCAAAAATACGAGTCAATTTAAAACTATAACAAAGATTAGGGTTTTCATTCAAAACTGAAAATTAGGAGATATTACTATTAGAAAACATAAGATTAGGGTTTTGATTAAATACGTATAGATAGAAGTTATTAAGAACAGAAAAAATATGATTCTTGTTTGATCGAAAGATAAGATACTTTACGAAAGAAAATGAAAAGACTATGGTTTTGAAAGATAGGGTTAGTGTTTTGATTAAAAACAAAACGAGACATTCCGAAAATAAAACAAAGCATTAGGGTTTTGATTGAATGCATAAGATTAGGCTTTTGATTCAAGTATAGTGTGCGTTACGAAAAGAAAACATTTAATCAAGGTTTTTATTAAAGAAAGGTGACACTACCATAAGAAAGCATAAGATTAGTGTTTAAATTAAAAAATAGTAGGTATTCCGAAAGGAAAAGAAAGGTTTTCGTTTCTTGGTTCAAAAATACGAGTCATTTTAAAATTATAACAATGATTAGGTTTTCATTCAAAACTTAAAATTAGGAGATATTACTATTAGAAAACATAAGATTAGGGTTTTGATTAAATACGTACGGATAGAAGTTATTATGAAAAGAAATAATACGATTTTTGTTTGGACTGAAAGATAAGATGCTTTACGAAAGAAAAGGAAAAGATTATGGTTTTGAAAGATAGGGTTAGTGTTATGATTAAAAACAAAACGAGACATTTCAAAAATAAAACAAAGTATTAGTGTTTTGATTGAAAGCAGAAGATTAGGCTTTTGATTTAAGTATAGTAGACGTTACGGAAAGAAAACATATGGTCAAGGTTTTGATTAAAAAAAAGGTAACACTACCATATGAAAACTTAGGATTAGTGTTTTGATTGAAAAATAGTAGGTATTCCGAAAGAAAAAGAAAGGGTTTGGGGTCTTGGTTCAAAAAATACGAGTTATTTTAAAATGACAACAAAGACGAGGATATTTATTCAAGACTAAAAGTTGGGATATACTACTATAAGAGAACATAAGTTTAGTGTTTTGATAAAATACATACATATAGAAGTCATGAATAAAAGGAAACATAGGATTCTAGTTTTGAACTAAAGATAGGAGACTTTACGAAAGAAAAGGAAAAAGATTATGGTTTTGAAAGATACGGTTAGTATTTTGATTAAAAAGAAAACGAGATATTCCAAAAATAAAACAAAACATTAGGGTTTTGATTGAATGCATAAGACTGGGCTTTTGATTCAAGTATAGTGGTCGTTACGAAAAGAAAAACATATGATCGAGGTTTCTATTAAAGAAAGGTGACACTACCACAAGAAAACATAAGATTAGGGTTTAGATTAAAAAATAGTAGGTATTACAAAAGGAAAAGAAAGGCTTTGGTTTATTGGTTCAAAAATACGAGTCAATTTAAAACTATAACAAAGATTAGGGTTTTCATTCAAAACTGAAAATTAGGAGATATTACTATTAGAAAACATAAGATTAGGGTTTTGATTAAATACGTATAGATAGAAGTTATTAAGAACAGAAAAAATATGATTCTTGTTTGATCGAAAGATAAGATACTTTACGAAAGAAAATGAAAAGACTATGGTTTTGAAAGATAGGGTTAGTGTTTTGATTAAAAACAAAACGAGACATTCCGAAAATAAAACAAAGCATTAGGGTTTTGATTGAATGCATAAGATTAGGCTTTTGATTCAAGTATAGTAGGCGTTACGAAAAGAAAACATATGATCGAGGTTTTTATTAAATAAAGGTGACACTACCATAAGAAAACATAAGATTAGGGTTTAAATTAAAAAATAGTAGGTATTACGAAAGGATTAGATAGGCTTTCGTTTCTTGGTTTAAAAAATACAAGTCATTTTAAAATTATAACAAAGATTAGTGTTTTCATTCAAAACTAAAAATTAGGAGATATTACTATTAGAAACCATAAGATTAGGGATTTGATTAAATACGTACAGATAGAAGTTATTAAGAACAGAAAAAATATGATTCTTGTTTGAACGAACGATAAGATACTTTACGAAAGAAAATGAAAAGATTATGGTTTTGAAAAATAGGGTTACTGTTTGATTAAAAACAAAACGAGACATTCCGAAAATAAAACAAAGCATTAGCGTTTTGATTGAATGCATAAGATTAGTCTTTGGATTAAAGTATAGTGGGCGTTACGAAAAGAAAACAATTTATCGAGGTTTTCATTAAAAAAAGGTGACACTACCATAAGAAAACATAAGATTAGGGTTTAAATTAAAAAATAGTAGGTATTTTGAAAGGAAAAGAAAGGTTTTCGTTTCTTGCTTCAAAAATACGAGTCATTTTAAAATTATAACAAAGATTAGGGTTTTTATTCAAAACTGAAAATTAGGAGATATTACTATTAGAAAACATAAGATTACGGTTTTGATTAAATACGTACAGATAGAAGTTATAAGAAAAGAAATAATATGATTTTTGTTTGCACCGAAAGATAATATACTTTAGGAAAGAAAAGGAAAAGATTATGGTTTTGAAAGATAGGGTTAGTGTTTTGATTAAAAACAAAATGAGACATTTCGAAAATAAAATAAAGTATTAGTGTTTTGATTGGAAGCATACGATTAGGCTTTTGATTTAAGTATAGTAGGCGTTACGGAAAGAAAACATATGATCAAGTTTTTGATTAAAAAAAAGGTGACACTACCATATGAAAACTTAGGATTAGTATTTCGATTGAAAAATAGTAGGTATTTCGAAAGAAAAAGAAAGGGTTTGGGGTCTTGGTTCAAAAATACGAGTTATTTTAAAATGACAACAAAGACGACGATATTTATTCAAGGCTGAAAATTAGGAGATACTAATATAAGAAAACATAAGATTAATGTTTTGATAAAATACATACATATAGAAGTCATGAATAAAAGGAAACATAGGATTGTAGTTTTGAACTAAAGATAGGAGATTTTACGAAAGAAAGGGAAAAGATTATGGTTTTGAAAGATACAGTTAGTATTTTGATTAAAAACAAAACGAGACATTCCGAAAATAAAACAAAGCATTAGGGTTTTGATTGAATGCATAAGATTAGGCTTTTGATTCAAGTATAGTGGTCGTTACGAAAAGAAAACATATGATCGAGGTTTTTATTAAAGAAAGGTGACACTACCACAAGAAAACATAAGATTAGGGTTTAGATTCAAAAATAGTAGGTATTCCAAAATGAAAAGAAAGGCTTTGGTTTCTTGGTTCAAAAATACGAGTCATTTTAAAATTATAACAAAGATTAAGGTTTTCATTCAAAACTTAAAATTAGGAGATATTACTATTAGAAAACATAAGATTAGGGTTTTGATTAAATACGTACAGATAGAAGTTATTAAGAACAGAAAAAATATGATTCTTGTTTGATCGAAAGATAAGATAATTTACGAAAGTAAATGAAAAGATTATGGTTTTGAAAGATGGGGTTAGTGTTTTGTTTAAAAATAAAACGAGACATTCCGAAAATAAAACAAAGCATTAATGTTTTGATTGAATGCATAAAATTAGGCTTTTGATTCAAGTATAGTGGGCATTATGGAAAGAAAACATATGATCAAGGTTTTGATTAAAGAAATGTGACACTGACATACGAAAACTTAGGATTAGTGTTTTGATTGAAAAATATTAGGTATTCCGAATGAAAAAGAAAGGGTTTGGGGTCTTGGTTCAAAAATACGAGTTATTTTAAAATGACAACAAAGACGAGGATATTTATTCAAAACTGAAAATTAGGAGATACTACTATAATAAAACATAAGATTAGTGTTTTGATAAAATACATACATATAGAAGTAATGAAGAAAAGGAAACATAGGATTCTAGTTTTGACCGAAAGATAGGAGACTTTACGAAAGAAAAGGAAAAGATTATGGTTTTGAAAGATAGGATTTGTGTTTTGATTAAAAACAAAACGAGACATTCCGAAAATAAAACAAAGCATTAGGATTTTGATTGAATGCATAAGATTAGTCTTTTGATTCAAGTATAGTGGGAGTTATGAAAAGACAAACATATGATCGAGGTTTTTATCAAAGAAAGGTGACACTACCATAAAAAAACATAAGATTAGGTTTAGATTAAAAAATAGTTGGTATTCCGAAAGGAAAAGAAATGCTTTTGTTTCTTGGTACAAAAATACGAGTCATTTTAAAATTATAACAAAAATTAGGGTTTTCATTCAAAACTGAAAATTAGGAGATATTAATATTAGAAAACATAAGATTAGGTTTTCATTAAATGCGTACAGATAGACGTTATTAAGAAAAAAAAATAGGATTCTTGTTTGACCGAAAGATAAGATACTTTACGAGAGAAAATAAAATGATTATGGTTTTGAAAGATAGGGTTAGTGTTTTCATTAAAAACAAAACGAGACATTCCGAAAATAAAACAAACCATTAGGGTTTTGATTGAATGCATAAGATTAGGCTTTTGATTCAAGTATAGTGGGCGTTACGAAAAGAAAACATATGATCAATGTTTTTATCAAATAAATGTGACACTAACACATGAAAATATTAGATTAGGGTTTAGATACAAAAATAATTGGTATTCTGAAAGAAAAAGAAAGGATTTGGGGTCTTGGTTAAAAAATACGAGTTATTTTAAAATGACAACAAAGACGAGGATATTTATTCAAAACTGAAAATTAGGAGATACTACTATAAGAAAACATAAGATTAGTGTTTTGATAAAATACATACATATAGAAGTTATGAAGAAAAGGAAACATAGGATTCTAGTTTTGACCGAAAGATAGGAGACTTTACGAAAGAAAAGGAAAAGATTATGGTTTTGAAAGATAGGATTTGTGTTTTGATTAAAAACAAAACGAGACATTCCGAAAATAAAACAAAGCATTAGGGTTTTGATTGAATGCATAACATTAGTCTTTTGATTCAAATATAGTGGGAGTTTTGAAAAGAAAACATATGATCGAGGTTTTCATTAAAGAAAGGTGACACTACCTAAACCGTAAACCCTAAACCCTATATTTGAATCAAAAGCTTAATCTTATGCTTTCAATCAAAACCCTAATGCTCTATTTTATTTTCTGAATGTTTCATTTTGTTTTTAATCAAAACACTAACCCTATCTTTCAAAGTCATAATCTTTTTCTTTTTTTTTCGTAAACTCTCTTATCTTTCGTTCAAAACGAGAATCATATGCTTCATTTTGTTAATAACCTCTATCTATATATACTTAATAAAACCCTAATCTTATGTTTTATGATAGTAATATATCCTAATTTTTAGTTTTGATTGAAAACCGTAGTCTTTGTTATCATTTTGAAATGACTCGTATTTTTTAACCAAGATCACAAACCCGTTCTTTTACTTTTGGAATAGCTACTATTTTTTAATTAAAACCCTAGTAGTAAGTTTTCTTATGGTCGCGTCACCTTTCTTTAGTCAAAACCTAGATCATATGTGTTCTTTACGTAACGCCTACTTTATTTGAATCAAAAGCCTAATCTTATGCTTTCAATCAAAACCTTAATGCATTGTTTTATTTTCGGAATGTCTCGTTTTGTTTTTTATCAAAACACAAACCCTATCTTTCAAAACCATAATCTTTTCTTTTTCTTTCATAAAATCTTCTATCTTTCGGTCAAAACAAGAATCCTATGTTTTATTTCCTTAATAACTTCTATCTGTATGTATTTAATCAAAACCCTAATCTTATGTTTCCTAAAAGTAATATCTCCTAATTTTTAGTTTTGAATGAAAACCCTGGTCTTTGTTATCATTTTAAAATGACTCGTATTTTTGAACCAAGACACCAAAGCCTTTCTTTTACTTTCGAAATACCTACTATTTTTGAATCAAAATCCTAATCCTAAGTTTTCTTACTGTAGTGTCACATTTCTTTAATCAAAAACTTGATAATATGTTTTCTTTTCGTAACGCCTACTATATTTGAATCAAAAGCTTAATCTTATGTTTTCAATCAAAACCCTAATGCTGTGTTTTATTTTCTGAATGTTTCGTTTTGTTTTTAATCAAAACACTAACCCTATCTTTCAAAGCCATAAACTTTTACTTTTTCTTTCGTAAAGTCTCTTATCTTTCGTTCAAAACAAGAATCATATGTTTCATTTTGTTAATAACCTCTATCTATATCTATTTAATAAAACCCTAATCTTATGTTTTCTGATAGTAATATATCCTAATTTTTAGTTTTGATTGAAAACTGTAGTCTTTGTTGCCATTTTGAAATGACTCGTATTTTTTAACCAAAATCCCAAACCCTTTCTTTTACTTTTGGAATACCTACTATTTTTTAATCAAAATGCTAATACTAAGTTTTCTTATGGTCGCGTCACCTTTCTTTAGTCAAAAATTCGATCATATGTGTTCTTTACGTAACACCTACTTTATTTCAATCAAAAGCCTAATCTTATGCTTTCAATCAAAACCTTAATGCGTTGTTTTATTTTTGGAATGTCTCGTTTTGTTTTTTATCAAAACACTAACCCTCTCTTTCAAAACCATAATCTTTTCTTTTTCTTTCGTAATATCTTCTATCTTTCGGTCAAAACAAGAATCCTATGTTTCATTTCCTTAATAACTTCTATCTGTATGTATTTAATCAAAACCCTAATCTTATGTTTCCTAAAAGTAATATCTCCTAATTTTTAGTTTTGAATGAGAACCCTGGGTTTTGTTATCATTTTAAAATGACTCGTATTTTTGAACCAAGATAACAAAGCCTTTCTTTTCCTTTCGGAATACCCTACTAATCAAAACCCTAATCCTAAGTTTTCTGACTGTAGTGTCACCTTTCTTTAATCAAAAACTTGATCATATGTTTTCTTTTCGTAACGCCTACTATATTTGAATGAAAAGCTTAATCTTATGATTTCAATCAAAACCCTAACGCAGTGTTTTATTTTCTGAATGTTTCATTTTGTTTTTAATCAAAACACTAACCCTATCTTTCAAAGCCATAATCTTTTTCTTTTTCTTTCGTAAAGTCTCTCTTATCTTTCGGTTAAAACAAGAATCATATGTTTCATTTTCTTAATAACCTCTATCTAAATGTATTTAATAAAATCCTAATCTTATGTTTTCTGATAGTAATATATATCCTAATTTTTAGTTTTGATTGAAAACCGTAGTCTTTGTTGTCATTTTGAAATGACTCGTATTTTTTAACCAAGATTCCAAACCTTTTCTTTTACTTTTGGAATACCTGCTATTTTTAATCAAAACCGTAATACTAAGTTTTCTTATGGTCGCGTCACTTTTATTTAGTCAAAACCTCGATCATATGTGTTCTTTACGTAACGCCTACTTTATTTGAATCAAAACCCTAATCTTATGCTTTCAATCAAAACCTTAATGCTTTGTTTTATTTTCAGAATGTCTCGTTTTGTTTTTTATCAAAACACAAACCCTATCTTTCAAAACCGTAATCTTTTCTTTCTCTTTCGTAAAATCTTCTATCTTTCGGTCAAAACAAGAATCCTATGTTTCATTTGCTTAATAACTTCTATCTGTATGTATTTAATCAAAACCCTAATCTTATTTTTACTAAAAGTAATATCTCTTAATTTTTAGTTTTGAATGAAAACCCTGGTCTTTGTTATCATTTTAAAATGACTCGTATTTTTTAACCAAGACACCAAAAACTTTCTTTTCCTTTCGGAACACCTACTATTTTTTAATCAAAACCCTAATCCTAAGTTTTCTGATTGTAGTATCACCTTTCTTTAATCAAAAACTTGATCATATGTTTTCTTTTCGTAACGCCTACTATATTTGAATTAAAAGCTTAATCTTATGTTTTCAATCAAAACCCTAATGCTGTGTTTTATTTTCTGAATGTTTCGTTTTATTTTTAATCAAAACACTAACCCTATCTTTCAAAGCCATAAACTTTTACTTTTTCTTTCGTAAAGTCTCTTATCTTTCGTTCAAAACAAGAATCATATGTTTCATTTTGTTAATAACCTATATCTATATCTATTTAATAAAACCCTAATCTTATGTTTTCTGATAGTAATATATCCTAATTTTTAGTTTTGATTGAAAACTGTAGTCATTGTTGCCATTTTGAAATGACTCGTAATTTTTAACCAAAATCCCAAACCCTTTCTTTTACTTTTGGAATACCTACTATTTTTTAATCAAAATGCTAATACTAAGTTTTCTTATGGTCGCGTCACCTTTCTTTAGTCAAAAATTCAATCATATGTGTTCTTTACGTAACACCTACTTTATTTCAATCAAAAGCCTAATCTTATGCTTTCAATCAAAACCTTAATGCGTTGTTTTATTTTTGGAATGTCTCGTTTTGTTTTTTATCAAAACACTAACCCTCTCTTTCAAAACCATAATCTTTTCTTTTTCTTTCGTAAAATCTTCTATCTTTCGGTCAAAACAAGAATCCTATGTTTCATTTCCTTAATAACTTCTATCTGTATGTATTTAATCAAAACCCTAATCTTATGTTTCCTAAAAGTAATATCTCCTAATTTTTAGTTTTGAATGAAAACCCTGGTCTTTGTTATCATTTTAAAATGACTCGTATTTTTGAACCAAGACACCAAAGCCTTTCTTTTCCTTTCGGAATCCCTACTAATCAAAACCCTAATCCTAAGTTTTCTGACTGTAGTGTCACCTTTCTTTAATCAAAAACTTGATCATATGTTTTCTTTTCGTAACGCCTACTATATTTGAATCAAAAGCTTAATCTTATGCTTTCTATCAAAACCCTAATGCTGTGTTTTATTTTCTGAATGTTTCGTTTTGTTTTTAATGAAAACACTAACCCTATCTTTCAAAGTCATAATCTTTTTCTTTTTCTTTCGTAAACTCTCTTATCTTTCGTTCAAAACGAGAATCATATGTTTCATTTTGTTAATAACCTCTATCTATATGTATTTAATAAAACCCTAATCTTATGTTTTATGATAGTAATATATCCTAATTTTTAGTTTTGATTGAAAACCGTAGTCTTTGTTGTCATTTTGAAATGACTCGTATTTTTTAACGAAGATCACAAACCCTTTCTTTTACTTTTGTAATACCTACTATTTTTTAATCAAAACCCTAGTACTAAGTTTTCTTATGGTCGGGTCACCTTTCTTTAGTCAAAACCTAGATCATATGTGTTCTTTACGTAACGCCTACTTTATTTGAATCAAAAGCCTAATCTTATGCTTTCAATCAAAATCTTAATGCTTTGTTTTATTTTCGGAATGTCTCGTTTTGTTTTTTATGAAGACACAAACCCTATCTTTCAAAATCATAATCTTTTCTTTTTCTTTCGTAAAATCTTCTATCCTTCGGTCAAAACAAGAATACTATGTTTCATTTCCTTAATAACTTCTATCTGTATGTATTTAATCAAAACCCTAATCTTATGTTTCCTAAAAGTAATATCTCCTAATTTTAAGTTTTGAATGAAAACCCTAGTCTTTGTTATCATTTCAAAATGACTCGTATTTTTGAACCAAGACACCAAAGCCTTTCTTTTTCCTTTCGGAATACCTACTATTTTTGAATCAAAACCCTAATCCTAAGTTTTCTGATTGTAGTGTCACTTTTTTTTAATCAAAAACTTGATCATATGTTTTCTTTTCGTAACGCCTACTATATTTGAATCAAAAGTTTAATCTTATGCTTTCAAACAAAACCTTAATGCTGTGTTTTATTTAATGAATGTTTCGTTTTGTTTTTAATCAAAACAATAACTCTATCTTTCAAAGCCATAATTTTTTAATTTTTCTTTCGGAAAGTCCTCTATCTTTCGGTCAAAACAAAAATCAAATGTTTCATTTTCTTAATAACCTCTATCTATTTGTATTTAATAAAACCCTAATCTTATGTTTTCTGATAGTAATATATCCTAATTTTTAGTTTTGATTGAAAACCGTAGCCTTTGTTGTCATTTTGAAATGACTCATATTTTTTAAGCAAAATCTCAAACCCTTTCTTTTACTTTGGAATACCTACTTTTTTT
>JAFBII010000021.1:2603904-2623823 GCA_020875875.1 Dioscorea alata | reverse complement strand
AAAGATTATGGTTCTGAAAGATAAGGTTAGTGTTTTGATAAAAAAACAAAACGAGACATTCCGAAAATAAAACAAAGCATTAAGGTTTTGATTGAAAGCATAAGATTAGGCTTTGATTCAAATAAAGTAGGCGTTACGTAAGAACACATATCATCGGGTTTTGACTAAAGAAAGGTGACGCGACCATAAGAAAACTTAGTATTAATGTTTTGATTAAAAAATAGTAGGTATTCCAAAATAAAAGAAAGGGTTTGGGATCTTGGTTAAAAAATACGAGTCATTTCAAAATGACAACAAATACTACGGTTTTGAACCAAAACTAAAAATTAGGATATATTACTATCAGAAAACATAAGATTAGGGTTTTATTAAATACATTTGGATAGAGGTTATTAAGAAAATGAAACATATGATTATTGTTTTGACCGAAAGATAAGAGACTTTATGAAATAAAAAGAAAAAAATTATGGCTTTCAAAGATAGAGTTAGTGTTTTGATTAAAAACAAAACAAAATATTCAAAAATAAAACACAGCATTAGGGTTTTGATTGAAAGCATAAGATTAAGCTTTTGATTAAAGAAAGGTGACACTAAAATCAGAAAATTTAGGATTAGGGTTTTGATTCAAAAATAGTAGTTATTCCGAAAGGAAAAGAAAGGCGTTGGTGTCTAGGCTCAAAAATATGAGTCATTTTAAAATGATAAGAAAGACCAGGTTTTCATTCAAAACTAAAAATTAGGAGATATTACTTTTAGAAAATATAAGATTAGGGTTTTGATTAAATACATACAGATAGAAGTTATTAACAAAATGAAACATAGGATTCTTGTTTTGACCGAAAGATGGAAGATTTTACGAAAGAAAAAGAAAAGATTATGGTTTTGAAAGATAGGGTTAGTGTTTTGATAAAAAAACAAAACGAGACATTCCGAAAATAAAACAAAGCATTAAGGTTTTGATTGAAAGCATAAAATTAGGCTTTTGATTCAAATAAAGTAGGCGTTACGTAAAGAACATATATCATCGAGGTTTTGACTAAAGAAAGGTGACGCTACCATAAGAAAACATAGTATTAGGGTTTTGATTAAAAAATAGTAGGTATTCCACATGTAAAAGAATGGGTTTGGGATCTTGGTTAAAAGATACGAGTCATCTCAAAATGACAACAAAGACTACGGTTTTCAATCAAAACTAAAAATTAGGATATATTAATATCAGAAAACATAAGATTAATGTTTTATTAAATTCATATAGATAGAGGATATTAAGAAAATGAAACATATGATTCTTGTTTTGACCGAAAGATAAGAGACTTTACGAAAGAAAAAGAAAAAGATTATGGCTTTGAAAAATAGGGTTAGTGTTTTGATTAAAAACAAAACGAAACATTCATAGAATAAAATACAGCATTAGGGTTTTGATTGAAAGCATGAGATTAAGCTTTTGATTCAAATATAGTAGGTGTTACGAAAAGAAAACATATGATCAAGTTTTTTATTAAAGAAAGGTTTTGGTGTCTTGGTTCAAAAATACGAGTCATTTTAAAATGATAACAAAGACCAGTGTTTTCATTCAAAACGAAAAATTAGGATATATTACTTTTAGGAAACATAAGATTAGGGTTTTGATTAAATACATACAGATAGAAGTTATTAAGAAAATGAAACATAGGATTCTTGTTTTTAGAAGATTTTACGAAAGAAAAAGAAAAATTTATGGTTTTGAAAGATAGGGTTAGTGTTTTGATAAAAAAACAAAACGAGATATTCCGAAAAATAAAACAAAGCTTTAAGGTTTTGATTGAAAGCATAAGATTAGGCTTTTGATTGAAATAAAGTAGGCGTTACGCAAAGAAAACATATGATTGAGGTTTTGACTAAAGAAAGGTGACGCGACCATATGAAAACTTAGTATTAGGGTTTTGATTAAAAAATAGTAGGTATTCCAAAAGTAAGAGAAAGGGTTTGGGATCTTGGTTAAAAAATACTAGTCATTTCAAAATGACAACAAAGACTACGGTTTTCAATCAAAACTAAAAATTAGGATATATTACTACCAGAAAACATAAAATTATGGTTTTTATTGAATACATATGGATAGAGGTTATTAAGAAAATGAAACATATGATTATTGTTTTGACTGAAAGATAAGAGAATTTACGAAAGAAAAAGAAAAAGATTATGGCTTTGAAAGATAGGGTTAGTGTTTTGATTAAAAACAAAACGAAACATTCAGAAAATTCAACACAACATTAGGGTTTTGATTGAAAGCATAAGATTAAGCTTTTGATTCAAATATAGTAGGCGTTACGAAAAGAAAACATATAATCAAGTTCTTGATAAAAGAAAGGTAACACTACAATCAGAAAACTTAGGATTAGGGTTTTGATTCAAAAATAGTAGGTATTCCGAAAGGAAAAGAAAGGCTTTTGTGTCTTGGTTTAAAAATACGAGTTATTTTAAAATGATAACAAAGACCAGGGTTTTCATTCAAAACTAAAAATTAGGAGATAATACTTTTAGGAAACATAAGATTAGGGTTTTGAATAAATACATACAGATAGAAGTTATTAAGAAAATGAAACATAGGATTCTTGTTTTGAATGAAAGATAGAAGATTTTACGAAAGAAAAAGAAAAGATTATGGTTTTGAAAGATAGGGTTAGTGTTTTGATAAAAAACAAAGCGAGTCATTCCGAAAATAAAACAAAGCATTAAGGTTTTGATTGAAAGCATAAGATTAGGCTTTTGATTCAAATAAAGTAGGCGTTATGTAAAAAACACATATGATCGAGATTTTGACTAAATAAAGGTGACGCGACAATAAGAAAATTTAGTATTAGGGTTTTGATTAAAAAATAGTAGGTATTACAAAAGTAAAAGAAAGGTTTTGCAATCTTGGTTAAAAAATACGAGTCATTTCAAAATGACAACAAAGACTACGGGTTTCAATCAAAACTAAAAATTAGGATATATTACTATCATAAAACATAAGATTAGGGTTTTATTAAATACATATAGATAGAGGTTATTAAGAAAATGAAACATATGATTATTGTTTTGACTGAAAGATAATAGACTTTACGAAAGAAAAAGAAAAAGATTACGGTTTTGAAAGATAGGGTTAGTGTTTTGATTAAAAAGAAAACGAAACATTCAGAAAATAAAACACACAATTAGGGTTTTGATTGAAAGCATAAGATTAAGATTTTGATTCAAATATATTAGGCGTTACGAAAATAAAACATATGATCAAGTTTTTGATTAAAGAATGGTGACACTACAATCAGAAAACTTACGATTAGGGGTTTGATTCAAAAATAGTAGGTATTACGAAAGGAAAAGAAAGGCTTTGGTGTCTTGTTTGAAAAATAGGAGTTATTTTAAAATGATAACAAAGACCAGGGTTTTCATTCAAAACTAAAATTTAGGAGATATTACTTTTAAGAAACATAAGATTAGGTTTTTGATTAAATACATACAGATAGAAGTTATTAAGAAAATGAAACATAGGATTCTTGTTTTGAATGAAAGATAGAAGATTTTACGAAAGAAAAAGAAACGATTATGGTTTTGAAAGATAGGGTTAGTGTTTTCATAAAAAACAAAGTGAGACATTCCGAAAATAAAACAAAGCATTAAGGTTTTGATTGAAAGCATAAGATTAGGCTTTTGATTGAAATAAAGTAGGCATTACGTAAAGAACACATATGATCGAGGTTTTGACTAAAGAAAGGTGACGCGACCATAAGAAAACTTAGTTTTAGGGTTTTGACTAAAAAATAGTAGGTATTCCAAAAGTAAAAGAAAGGGTTTGGGACCTTGGTTAAAAAATACGAGTCATTTCAAAATGACAACAAAGACTACAGTTTTTATTCAAAACTAAAAATATTAGATAATACTTTTAGGAAACAAAAGATTAAGGTTTTGATTTCTTACATACAGATACAAGTTATTTAGAAAATGAAACATAGGATTCTTGTTTGGACCGAAAGATAGAAGATTTTATAAAGAAAAAGAAAAGATTGTGGTTTTGAAAGATAGGGTTAGTGTTTTGATAAAAAAAAAAAAACGAGACATTACGAAAATAAAACAAAGTATTAAGGTTTTGATTGAAAGCATCAGATTAGGCTTTTGATTAAAATAAAGTAGCCGTTACGTAAAGAACACATATGATCGAGGTTTTCATTAAAGAAAGGTGACGCGACCATAATAAACTTACTATTAGGATTTTGTTTAAAAAATAGTAGGTATTCCAAAAGTAAAAGAAAGGGTTTGGGATCTTGGTTAAAAAATATGAGTCATTTCAAAATAACAACAAAGACTATGGTTTTCAATCAAAACTAAAAATTAGGATATATTACTATCAGAAAACATAAGATTAGGGTTTTATTAAATACATATAGATTGAGGTTATTAAGAAAATGAAACATATGATTCTTTTTTTGACCAAAAGATAAGAGACTTTACGAAAGAAAAAGAAAAAGATTATGGCTTTGAAAGATAGGGTTAATGTTTTGATTAAAAACAAAGCGAAATATTCATAAAATAAAACACAGCATTAGGGTTTTGATTGAAAGCATAAGGTTAAGCGTTTGATTCAAATATAATAGGCGTTACGAAAAGAAAACATATGATCAAGTTTTTTATTAAAGAAAGGTGACATTACAATCAGAAAACATAAAATTAGGGTTTTGATTCAAAAATAGTAGGTATTAAGAAAGGAAAAGAACGGCTTTAGTGTCTTGGTTCAAAAATACGAGTCATTTTAAAATGATAACAAAGACCGGGGTTTTCATTCAAAACTAAAAATTAGGAGATATTACTTTTAGGAAACATAAGATTAGGGTTTTGATTAAATACATACAGATAGAAGTTATTAAGAAAATGAAACATAGGATTCTTGTTTTGACCGAAAGATAGAAGATTTTACGAAAGAAAAAGAAAAGATTATGGTTTTGAAAAAAAGGGTTAGTGTTTTGTTAAAAAAACAAAACGAGACATTCCGAAAATAAAACAAAGCATTAAGGTTTTGATTGAAAGCATAAGATTAGGCTTTTGATTCAAACAAAGTATGCGTTACGTAAAAAAACACATATGATCGAGGCTTTGACTAAAGAAAGGTGACGCTACCCTAAGAAAACTTAGTATTAGGGTTTTGATTAAAAAATAGTAGTTATTCCAAAAGTAAAAGAAAGGGTTTGGGATCTTGGTTAAAAAATACGAGTCATCTCAAAATGACAACAAAGACTACTGTTTTCAATCAAAACTAAAAATTAGGATATATTACTATCAGAAATCATAAGATTAAGGTTTTATTAAATACATATAGGTAGAGGTTATTAAGAAAATGAAACATATGATTATTGGTTTGACAAAAAGATTAGACACTTTACGAAAGAAAAAGAAAAAGATTATGGCTTTCAAAGATAGGGTTAGTGTTTTGATTAAAAAGAAAACGAAACATTCAGAAAATAAAACACAGCATTAGGGTTTTGATTAAAAGCATAAGATTATGCTTTTGATTGAAATATAGTAGGCGTTATTAAAAGAAAACATATGATCAAGTTTTTGATTAAAGAAAGGTGACACTACAATCAGAGAACTTAGGATTAGGGTTTTGATTCAAAAATAGTAGTTATTCTGAAAGTAAAAGAAAGGCTTTGGTGTCTTGGTTCAAAAATACGATTCATTTTAAAATGATGACAACGACCAGAGTTTTCATTCGAAACTAAAAATTAGGAGATATTACTTTTAGAAAACATAAGTTTAGGGTTTGGATTAAATACATACAGATAGAAGTTATTAAGAAAATTAAACATAGGATTCTTGTTTTGAACGAAACATATAAGATTTTACGAAAGAAAAAGAAAAGATTATGGTTTTGAAATATAGGGTTAGTGTTTTGATAAAAAAAACAAAACGAGACATTCTGAAAATAAAACAAAGCATTAAGGTTTTGATTGAAAGCATACGATTAGGCTTTTGATTCAAACAAAGTATGCGTTACGTAAAAAACACATATGATCGAGGTTTTGACTAAAGAAAGGTGACGCTACCCTAAGAAAACTTAGTATTAGGGTTTTGATTAAAAAATAGTAGTTATTCCAAAAGTAAAAGAAAGGGTTTGGGATCTTGGTTAAAAAATACGAGTCATCTCAAAATGACAACAAAGACTACTGTTTTCAATCAAAACTAAAAATTAGGATATATTACTATCAGAAATCATAAGATTAAGGTTTTATTAAATACATATAGGTAGAGGTTATTAAGAAAATGAAACATATGATTATTGGTTTGACAAAAAGATTAGAGACTTTACGAAAGAAAACGAAAAGATTATGGCTTTCAAAGATAGGGTTAGTGTTTTGATTAAAAAGAAAACGAAACATTCAGAAAATAAAACACAGCATTAGGGTTTTGATTAAAAGCATAAGATTAAGCTTTTGATTCAAATATAGTAGGCGTTATGAAAAGGAAAAATATGATCAAGTTTTTAATTAAAGAAAGATGACACTACAATCAGAAAACTTAGGATTAGGTTTTTGAATAAAAAATAGTAGGTATTCTGAAAGGAAAAGAAAGACTTCGGTGTCTTGGTTCAAAAATACGAGTCATTTTAAAATGATAACAAAGATCAGGGTTTTCATTCAAAACTAAAAATTAGGAAATATTACTTTTCGAAAACATAAGATTAGGGTTTTTGATTAAATACATACAGATAGAAGTTATTAAGAAAAATTAAACATAGGATTCTTGTTTTGACCGAAAGATAGAAGATTTTACGAAAGAAAAAGAAAAGATTATGGTTTTGAAAGATAGGGTTTGTGTTTTGATAAAAAAACAAAACAAGACATTCTGAAAATAAAACAAAGCATTAAGGTTTTGATTGAAAACATAAGATTATGCTTTTGATTCAAATAAAGTAGCCGTTACGTAAAGAACACACATGATCGAGGTTTTGACTAAAGAAAGGTGACGCTACCATAAGAAAACTTAGTATTAGGGTTTTGATTAAAAAATAGTAGTTATTCCAAAAGTAAAAGAAAGGGTTTGGGATCTTGGTTAAAAAATACGAGTCTTTTCAAAATGACAACAAAGACTACGGTGTTCAATCAAAACTAAAAATTAGGATATATTACTATTAGAAAACATAAGATTAGGGTTTTATTAAATACATATACATAGAGGTTATTAAGAAAATGAAACATATGATTTTTGTTTTAACCGAAAGATATGAGACTTTACGAAAGAAAAAGAAAAATATTATGGGTTTTAAAGATAGAGTTAGCGTTTTGATTAAAAACGAAATGAAACATTAAAAAAATAAAACAAAGCATTAGGGTTTTAATTGAAAGCATAAGATTATGCTTTTGATTCAAATATAGTAGGCGTTATGAAAAGAAAACATATGATCAAGTTTTTGATTAAATAAAGGTGACACTACAATCAGAAAACTTAGGATTAGGGTTTTCATTCAAAAATAGTTCGTATTCTGAAAGGAAAAGAAAGGCTTTGGTGTCTTGGTTCAAAAATACGAGTCATTTTAAAATGATAACAAAGACCAGGGTTTTCATTCAAAACTAAAAATTAGGAGATACTACTTTTAGGAAACATAAGATTAGGGTTTTGATTAAATACATACATATAGAAGTTATTAATAAAATAAAACGTAGGATTCTTGTTTTGAACGGAAGATAGAGGATTTTACGAAAGAAAAAGAAAAGATTATGGTTTTGAAAGATATGGTTATTGTTTTGATAAAAAACAAAACGAGACATTCCGAAAATAAAACAAAGCATTAAGGTTTTGATTGAAAGCATAAGATTAGGCTTTTGATTCAAATAAAGTAGTCGTTACATAAAGCACACATATGATCGAGGTTTTGACTAAAGAAAGGTGACGCGACCATAAGAAAACTTAGTATTAGGGTTTTGATTAAAAAATACTAGGTATTCCAAAAGTAAAAGAAAGGGTTTGTGATCTTGGTTAAAAAATACGTGTCATTTCAAAATGACAACAAAGACTACGGTTTTCAATCAAAACAAAAAATTAGGATATATTACTATCAGAAAACATAAGATTAGGGTTTTATTAAATACATATAGATAGAGGTTATTATGAAAATGAAACATATGATTCTTGTTTTGACCGAAAGATAAGAGACTTTACGAAAGAAAAAGAAAAATATTATGAGTTTGAAAGATAGAGTTAGTGTTTTGATTAAAAACAAAACGAAACATTCAGAAAATAAAACACATCATTAGGGTTTTGATTGAAAGCATAAGATTACGCTTTTGATTCAAATATAGTAGGTGTTACGAAAAGAAAACAAATGATCACGTTTTTTTATTAAAGAAAGGTGACACTACAGTCAGAAAACTTAGGATTAGGGTTTTGATTCAAAAATAGTAGGTATTCCGAAAGGAAAAGAAAGGCTTTGCTGTCTTGGTTAAAAAATACGAGTCATTTTAAAATGATAACAAAGATCAGGGTTTTCATTCAAAACTAAAAATTAGGAGATATTACTTTTAGGAAACATAAGATTAGGGTTTTGATTAAATCCAAAGCCTAATCTTATGCATTCAATCAAAACGCTAATGCTCTGTTTTATTTTTCGGAATGTCTCGTTTTTTTTAATCAAAACACTAACCCTATTTTTCAAAACCATAATCTTTTCATTTTCTTTCGTAAAGTATCGTATCTTTTGGTCAAAAAAGAATCATATTTTTTCTGTTCTTAATAACTTCTATCAGTACGTATTTAATCAAAACCCTAATCTTATGTTTTCTAATAGTAATATCTCCTAATTTTCAGTTTTGAATGAAAAAACCCTAATCTTTGTTATAATTTTAAAATGACTCGTAATTTTGGAACCAAGAAACCAAAGCCTTTCTTTTCCTTTTGGAATACCTACTATTTTTTAATCTAAACCCTAATCTTATGTTTTCTTATGGTAGTGTCACCTTTCTTTAATAAAAACCTCGATCATATGTTTTCTTTTCGTAACGACCACTATACATGAATCAAAAGCCTAATCTTTTGCATTCAATCAAAACCCTAATGCTTTGTTTTATTTTCGGAATGTCTCGTTTTGTTTTTAATCAAAATACTAACCGTATCTTTCAAAACCATAATCTTTTGCTTTTCTTTCGTAAAGTCTCTTATCTTTAGTTCAAAACTAGAAACCTATGTTTCCTTTTATTCATGACTTCTATATGTATGTATTTTATTAAAACAATAATCTTATGTTTTCTTATAGTAGTATCTCCTAATTTTCAGTCTTGAATAAATATCCTCGTCTTTGTTGTCATTTTAAAATAACTCGTATTTTTTGAACCAAGAACCCAAACCCTTTTCTTTTTCTTTCGGAATACCTAATATTTTTCAATCAAAACACTAATCCTAAGTTTTCATATGGTAGTGTCACCTTTTTTTTAATCAAAACCTTGATCATATGTTTTCTTTCCGTAACGCCTACTATACTTAAATCAAAAGCCTAATCTTCTGTTTTCAATCAAAACACTAATACTTTGTTTTATTTTCGAAATGTCTCGTTTTGTTTTTAATCAAAACACTAACCCTATCTTTCAAAACCATAATCTTTTCCTTTTCTTTCCGAAAGTATCTTATCTTTCGGTCCATACAAAAATCGTATTATTTCTTTTCTTATAACTTCTATCTGTACGTATTTAATCAAAACCCTAATCTTATGTTTTCTAATAGTAATATCTCCTAATTTTCAGTTTTGAATGAAAACCCTAATCTTTGTTATAATTTTAAAATGACTCGTATTTTTTAACCAAGAAACCAAAGCATTTCTTTTCCTTTCAGAATACCTACTATTTTTGAATCTAAACCCTAATCTTAAGTTTTGTTATGGTAGTGTGACCTTTCTTTAATAAAAAAAACCTCGATCATATGTTTTCTTTTCGTAAAGCCTACTATACTTGAATCAAAAGCCTAATCTTTTGCTTTCAATAAAAACACTAATACTTTTTTTTTATTTTCGGAATGTCTCATTTTGTTTCTAATTAAAACACTAACCCTATCTTTCGAAATCATAATCTTTCCTTTTTCTTTCGTAAAGTATCTTATCTTTCGGTCCAAACAAAAATCGTATTTTTTCTTTTCTTTGTAACTTCTATCTTTACGTATTTAATCAAAACCCTAATCTTATGTTTTCTAATAGTAATATCTCCTAATTTTCAGTTTTGACACGTATTTTTGAGATGACTTGTATTTTTGAACCAAAAAACCAAAGCCTTTCTTTTCCTTTCGGAATACCTCCTATTTTTTAATCAAAACTATAATCCTAATTTTTATTATGGTAGTGCCACATTTATTTAATAAAAACCTCGATCATAGGTTTTCTTTTCGTAACACCCACTATACTCGAATCAAAATACTAATCTTATGCATTCAATCAAAACCCTAGTGCTTTGTTTTATTTTCGGATTGTCACGTTTGTTATTTATGAAAACACTAACCCTATCTTTCAAAACCATAATCTTTTCTTTTTCTTTCGTAAAGTCTCCTATCTTTCGGTCAAAACTAGAATCCTATGTTTCCTCTTCTTAATAACTTCTATCTGTTTGTATTTAATCAAAATCCTAATCTTGTGTTTTCTTATAGTAATATCTCCTAATTTTCAGTTTTGAATGAAAACCCTAGTCTTTTTTATCATTTTAAAATGACTTGTATTTTTGAACCAAGAAACCAAAGCCATTCTTTTCCTTTCGGAATACCTATTATATTTTAATCTAAACCCTAATCTTAAGTTTTCCTATGTTAGGGTCACCTTTCTTTAATAAAAACCTCGATCATATGTTTTCTTTTTGTAACGCCCACTATACTTGAATCAAAATCCTAATCTTATGCATTCAATCAAAACCCTAATGCTTTGTTTTATTTTCGGAATGTCTCATTTTGTTTTTTTTATCAAAACACTAACCCTATCGTTCAAAACCATAATCTTTTCTTTTTCTTTTGTAAAGTCTCCTATCTTTCAGTCAAAACTAGAATCCTATGTTTCCTTTTCTTAATAACTTCTATCTGTATGTATTTCATCAAAACCATAATATTGTGTTTTCTTATAATAATTTCTCCTAATTTTCAGTTTTGAATGAAAACTGTAGTCTTTGTTGTCATTTTAAAATGACTTATATTTTTTTACCAAGACCCCCAACCCTTTTTTTTACTTTTGGAATACCTACTATTTTTGAATCAAAACACTAATCCTAAGTTGTCTTATGGTAGTGTCACCTTTCTTTAATCAAAACCTTGATAATATGTTTTCTTTTCATAACGCCTACTATACTTGAATCAAAAGCTTAATCTTCTGCGTTCAATCAAAACACTAATTCTTTGTTTTATTTTCGGAATGTCTCATTTTTTTTTAAATCAAAACACTAACCCTATCTTTCAAAACCCTAATCTTATGTTTTCTAATAGTAATATCTCCTAATTTTCAGTTTTGAATGAAAACCCTTGTCCTTGTTGTAATATTAAAATGACTCGTATTTCTGAACCAAAAAACCAAAGCCTTTCTTTTCCTTTCGGAATACCTACTATTTTTGAACGAAACCCTAATCCTAATTTTTCTTATGGCAGTGTCACCTTTCCTCAATCAAAACCTTGATCATATGTTTTTTTTTCATAACGCGTACTATACTTGAATCCAAAGTCTAATCTTATACTTTCAATCAAAACCCATAGCTTTGTTTAATTTTCGGAATGTCTAGCTTTTATTTTTTATCAAAACACTAACCCTTTCTATCAAAACCATAATCTTATCCTTTTCTTTCGTAAAGTCTCCAATCTTTCGGTCAAAACAAGAATACTATGTTTCCTTTTCTTCATAACTGATATATGTATGTATTTTATCAAAAACCTATTCTTATGTTTTCTTATAGTAATATCTCCTAATTTTTAGTTTTGAATAAAAACCCTCGTCCTTGTTTTCATTTTAAAATGACTCGTCTTTTTAAACCAAGACCCCTAACCATTTCTTTTTCCTTCGGAATACATACTATTTTTGAACCAAAACCCTAATCCTAAGTTTTCTTATGGTTTTGTCACCTTTCTTTAATAAAAATGTCGATCCTATGCTTTCTTTTCGTAACGCTAACTATATTTGAATCAAAAGGCTAATCTTATGCTTTCAATCAAAACCCTAATGCTTTGTTTTATTTTCAAAATGTGTCGTTTTGTTTTTAATCAAAACACTGACCCTATCTTTCAAAACCATAATATTTTATTTTTCTTCCGAAAAGTATCTTATCTTTCGTTCAAAACAAGAATCCTATGTTTCCTTTTCTTCATAACTTCTATATGTATGTATTCTATGAAAACCCTAATCTTATGTTTTCTTATAGTAATATCTCCTAATTTTCAGTTTTGAATAAATACCCTCGTCTTTGTTGTCATTTTAAAATGACTCGTATTTTTGAACCAAGACCCCAAACCCTTACTTTTTCTTTCGGAATACCAACTATTTTTGAATCAAAACTCTAATCCTAAGTTTTCTTATGGTAGTGTCACCTTTCTTTAATCAAAACCATGATCATATGTTTTATTTTCGTAACGCCTACTATACTTGAATCCAAAGTCTAATCTTATACTTTCAATCAAAACCCTAATGCTTTGTTTAATTTTCGGAATGTCTAGCTTTTGTTTTTAATCAAAACACTAACCCTATCTTTCAAAACCATAATCTTTTCCTTTTCTTTAGTAAAGTCTCGTATCTTTCAGTCAAAACAAGAATCCTATATTTCCTTTTCTTAATAACTTCTATCTTTATGTATTCAATCAAAACCCTAATTGATGTGGACATCAAGGCTAAGGATCCAATTCAAGTCCCAACAGGACCAGTGACGAGGGCTCGAGCTAGAAGATTTAAAGAGGAGCTTAGCAACTTGGCATGGAGAATTCTACAACAGGAAGAAAGCGTGATCACTACTGATGGTGAACAAAAGCTAGTCCTACTCATCCAAGCCGATTCCACTTAGACACTTGATGAAGATTTGGTTTCCATAAGTTTGATGAAGATTTGGTTGTCATTTGTTTTTGAGTTTAATATGTGAACTAGAGTCTTTTGTAATTGTCTAGTCTTGCTGGGTTTTGTGGGCCTTTGGGCCGAAGTTGCTCTTTAGTTGGTTGTTTCTTTATTTTATCTTTAAGGGTAGTTTTGAACTTTCACTTCTTAGAAGTTTTCTAGGGTTTTATGCTATATATATAGCCCCTTGTAGCAGCCATGAAACACAACTTTGATCTATGAGTATTTGTGAGGTTTTCTTCTTGTTTTCTTGAAGAGACTTTTTAAGAACTTATCAAGGGTTTTCCTTGTGGCGTTCAAACCGACTTATCAATTGGATTTTCATCTCCTTTTGTGGCGTCATCCCCTTACCGAGGTTCGTGCTTCGCTAAGCATTGGGTCGAGGTTTTCCATCCCTTCTTCTTGAATCCTTTGGCTTTTCTTCTTTGTGCCAAATTTGTTTCGGGTTTCGTCACAATCGTTGGCGAGGTTCGTATCAGAATGTCTTGTTTTGTTTTTAATCAAAACACTAACCCTACCTTTCAAAACAATAATCTTTTCCTTTTCTTTCGTAAAGTCTCCTATCTTTCGGTCTAAACAAGAATCCTATGTTTCCTTTTCTTAATAACTTCTATCTGTATGTATTTAATCAAAACTCTAATCTCATGTTTTCTAATAGTAATATCTCCTAATTTTCAGTTTTAAATGAAAACCCTAGTCTTTGTTATAATTTTAAAATTACTCGTATTTTTGAACCAAGACCCCAAAGCCTTTCTTTTCCTTTCAGAATACCTACTATTTTTTAATCAAAACCCTAATCCTAAGTTTTCTTATTGTAGTATCACCTTTATTTAATCAAAACCTTGATCATATGTTTTATTTTCGTAACGCCCACTATTTTTGAATCAAAAGCCTAATCTTATGTTTTCAATCAAAACGCTAATGCTTTGTTTTATTTTCGGAATGTCTCGTTTTGTTTTTAAGCAAAACACTAACCCTGCCTTTCAAAACCATAATCTTTTCCTTTTCTTTAGTAAAGTCTCCTATTTTTCGGTTAAAACAAGAATCCTATGTTTCCTTTTCTTAATAACTTCTATCTGTATGTATTTAATCAAAACCCTAATCTCGTGTTTTCTAATATTAACATCGCCTAATTTTCAGTTTTAAATGAAAACCCTAGTCATTGTTATCATTTTAAATTTACTCGTATTTTTGAACCAAGACCCCAAAGCCTTTCTTTTCCTTTCAGAATACCTACTATTTTTGAATTAAAACCCTAATCCTAAGTTTTCTTATTGTAGTGTCACCTTTCTTTAATCAAAACCTTGATCATATGTTTTCTTTTCGTAACGCCGACTATACTTTAATCAAAAGCCTAATCTTCTGCTTTCAATCAAAACCCTAATGCTTTGTTTTATTTTCGGAATATCTCGTTTTGTTTTTTTATCAAAAAACTAACATTATTTTTTCAAACCATAATCTTTTCTTTTTTTTCTTTCGTAAAGTCTTGTATCTTTCCTTCAAAACAAGAATCCTATGTTTTCTTTCCTTAATAGCTTCTATCTGTATGCACTTAATCAAAACCCTAATCTTATGTTTTCTTATAGTAATATCTTCTAATTTTGAGTTTTAAATGAAAACCCTACTCTTTGTTGTAATTTGAAAATGACTCATATTTTTGAAACAAGACCTCCAACCCCTTCTTTTCCTTCCAGAATACCTACTATTTTTGAATCAAAACCCTAATTCTAAGTTTTCTTATTGTAGTGTCACCTTTTTTTAATCAAAACCTTGATCATATATTTTCTTTTCGTAACGCCTATTATTTTTGAATCAAAAGCCTAATCTTATGCTTTAAATCAACACCCTAATGCTTTGTTTTATTTTCGGAATGTCTCGTTTTGTTTTTAATCAAAACACAAACCCTAATTTTCAAAACCACAATCTTTTCGTTTTCTTTAGTAAAGTCTCGTATCTTTCGGTCAAAACAAGAATCCTATGTTTCCTTTTCTTAATAACTTCTATCTGTATGTATTTAATCAAAACCCTAATCTCATGTTTTCTAATAGTAATATCTCCTAATTTTCAGTTTTAAATGAAAACCCTAATCTTTGTTATCATTTTAAAATAACTTGTATTTTTGAACCAAGACCCCAAAGCCTTTCTTTTTCTTTCAGAATACCTACTATTTTTGAATCAAAACCCTAATCCTAAGTTTTCTTATTGTAGTATCACCTTTTTTTAATCAAAACCTTGATCATATGTTTTATTTTCGTAACGCCTACTATTTTTGAATCAAAAGCCTAATCTTATGTTTTCAATCAAAACGCTAATGCCTTGTTTTATTTTCGGAATGTCTCATTTTGTTTTTAATCAAAACACTAACCCTGCCTTTCAAAACCATAATCTTTTCCTTTTCTTTAGTAAAGTCTCCTATCTTTCGGTCAAAACAAGAATTCTATGTTTCCTTTTCTTAATAACTTCTATCTGTATGTATTTAATCAAAACCCTAATCTCGTGTTTTCTAATAGTAACATAGCCTAATTTTCAGTTTTAAATGAAAACCTAGTCTTTGTTATCATTTTAAATTTACTCGTATTTTTGTAACCAAGACCCCAAAGCCTTTCTAAGTTTTAAAATGACTCATATTTTTGAAACAAGACCTCAAACCCCTTCTTTTCCTTTCAGAATACCTACTATTTTTGAATCAAAACACTAATTCTAAGTTTTCTTATTGTAGTGTCACATCTTTTAATCAAAACCTTGATCATATGTTTTCTTTTTCGTAACGCTTATTATTTTGAATCAAAAGCCTAATTGATGTGGACATCAAGGCTAAGGATCCAATTCAAGTCCCGACAGGACCAGTGACGAGGGCTCGAGCTAGAAGATTTAAAGAGGAGCTTAGCAACTTGGCATGGAGAATTCTACAACAGGAAGAGAGCGTGATCACTACTGATGGTGAACAAAAGCTGGTCCTACTCATCCAAGCCGATTCCACTTAGACGCTTTATGAAGATTTGGTTGTCATTTGTTTTGAGTTTAATATGTGAACTATAGTCTTTTGTAATTGCCTAGTCTTGCTGGGTTTTGTGGGCCTTTGGGCTGAAGTTGCTCTTTAGTTGGTTGTTTCTTTTTTTTATCTTTAAGGGTAGTTTTGAACTTTTACTTCTTAGAAGTTTTCTAGGGTTTTGGGCTATATATATAGCCCCTTGTAGCAGCCATAAAACACAACTTTGATCTATGAGTATTTGTGAGGTTTTCTTCTAGTTTTCTTGAAGAAACTTTTTAAGAACTTATCAAGGGTTTTCCTTGTGGCGTTCAAACCGACTTATCAATTGGATTTTCATCTCCTTTTGTGGCGTCATCCCCTTACCGAGGTTCGTGCTTCGCTAAGCATTGGGTCGAGGTTTTCCATCCCTTCTTCTTGAATCCTTTGGCTTTTCTTCTTCGTGCCAAATTTGTTTCGGGTTTCGTCACAATCGTTGGCGAGGTTCGTATCAGTTGGTACCAGAGCTAAGTTCATCCTTTCGACCTATCTTCTATTGATTTCTGTTCATTTCTCTTACAAAAAAAAATTGCATCTAGATCTAGGGTTTCATTGATTGAAGTCTCATATTTTGTTCTTGCTTTGAGAGAGGGATTTCTTTCTTTTATGAGTTCCCTTTTATTGATTCCGAAATTACAAAATAGTTTGTGAAGATTTGAGTTTGTGGAAATTGAAGAACTGAGTTTCTGAAAAAAAAAAGAAAAAAAAAGAAGAAGGAAAAAGAAAAACGAAAAAAAAGAGTAGAAAAAAGGAAAGAAGAATAAAAAAAATAAAATAAAAAAATTTCTTGATTTGGTTCGATTTGATTTGCCATTCTTGAATTGCCAAAATTTCTTGATTTGGTTAGATTTGAATTGCCAATCTTGAGTTGCCATTCTTGAATTGCCAAAATTTCTTGATTAGGTTAGATTTGAATTGCCAAAATTTCTTAATTTGATTCGATTTGAATTGCCAATCTTGAGTTGCCAAAATTTCCTGATTTGTTTCTGTTTGAATTGCCAAAAAAATCTAGCCCATTTCTTGAATTGCCAAAATTTCAGCCCATTTCCAAGAAAACAAATCTTCGATCCATTTTGGTTTGTTTCGGTTTGAACCCTTTGATGATGGTTTTTAATTAGTTTTGAAAGAACTCAAAGAAGAAAACGAGTGGAAAAAGGCAGCGAGGTGAGATCATTTGAGGGTAAAAGCCAAATTGAATTGAGTGATACACGAGTGAATTTGAGTGAATTATTTCTTGGAGTGAACTACGTGAGTTTTGTGGTGAGGGTAATTTTTTTATCTAACATTGCTTTGCAGGTTTTTCCATCATGTCTCAAATTCCGGAGCGAAACACAAGCGAGGAGAGTACCCCTCCAACTATTCCGAAATTTGCAAGTGCAAGCTATAATTGGGGAAATGAGAAGGATGATGAGGGCGGAACTTGAGCAAATACATGAGAGGTTGGATAGAGTTGAAGAGGGAGCACAACGAGGACAGCCACCGGTTGTTCCAAACCTCCCAAGGAGGAATAGGGTGCCCCAACGGGGAGTTGAAGGTGTGGGGGCGTTTGAAGTGGAAAATTTCGATGAAGACTTTGATAGGATGTCAACGGGCAGCCCTAGGAGATATGGTCGGGATAGAGACGCTCGGAATCGGGTAGACAACAACTTGGGTAGTATCAAGATGAGGATTCCGGCATTTCAAGGAAAGAGTGATCCCGAAGCATACCTTGAATGGGAGAAGAAGATGGAGTTGGTTTTCGATTTTCACAACTACTCCGAAATGAAGAAGGTAAAACTTGCCGCTATTGAGTTTACTGATTATGCTATTGTGTGGTGGGATCAGTTGTGCGTCAATAGGAGGCGAAGTGGAGATTTGCCTATCGAGACTTGGGATGACATGAAGAGGGTGATGAGGCGTCGTTTTGTGCCATCTCATTACTACCGGGATCTATACCTTAAGCTTCAAGGTCTTCGACAAGGTTACAAAAGTGTTGATGAATATTATAAAGAGATGGAGATGGCTATGATTCGGGCCAATGTAGAGGAGGATCGGGAGGCAACAATGGCAAGGTTTTTGAATGGGTTGAATAGGGAGATTGCCAACACGGTTGAGCTACATCACTATGTGGAGTTGGAAGACTTGGTGCATATGGCAATGAAGGTTGAGAGGCAACTGAAGAAGGGAAGTACAAGTGCACGTCTGAGACCCACCCCACAAAATCCTAGTGCAACACCATGGAGGCCGAATTATCCAAGGAAAGATGAAAATAACTCCAACCCCAAGGCCAAAACTGAGCAAAATTCAACCACTACTTCCACGGCTTCTCAAAGTAAGATACCCACAACTTTGTCTCGTTCTAGTGAAATTAAATGTTTCAAATGTCAAGGAAGAGGTCACATCGCTAGCCAATGCCCGAACAAGCGGGTTATGGTGATTCGGGAGAATGGGACAATAGATTCTGAAGACGAGGGTGAGCTAGATGACATTCCACCATTGGAGGATGATCTTTTGGGAGAAGAGGAATTTGGGGCCGAGCATGGTGAGATGCTTGGATTAGTTGCTCGGAGAGCCTTGAACTTGCACGCTAAGGTGGAGGAAGAAGAAGTGCAACGGGAGAACATCTTTTACACTCGTTGTCATGTGAAGGACAAGGTATGTAGTGTTATTATTGATGGTGGTAGTTGCACTAACATTGCTAGTTCTTCCATGGTTGACAAGCTAGGGCTCCCAACACTCAAGCACCCCTATCCATACAAGTTGCAATGCCTGAATGATAGTGGTGAAGTGCGGGTTACTAAGCAAGTTGTGGTGCCATTTCGGATTGGGAAATATGAGGATGAAGTGTTGTGTGATGTGGTACCCATGCAAGCGGGACATCTCCTTTTAGGACGGCCTTGGCAATTTGATAGACGTGTGCAACATGATGGCTTCACCAACAAGCACTCCTTCACTTTCCAACAACGAACCATCACTCTAGCTCCGATGACACCGAAACAGGTTTATGATGATCAAGTGATGATGCAAAAACTGAGTGATGAAAAGAAAATGAGAGATCAAAAGAATTTGAGTGATCACAAGAGAGTGAGTGAAGAGATGAGTAGTGGTGAGAAACAAGAGAGAAAGGCTGAATCTAGTGAGAGAAAAAAGAGAGAGATGAATTCAGCCAAAGAGGGAAAATTAGAGGGAAAAAGAAATTTCTATGCAAAAACAAGTGAGGTTAAGCGAGCTTTTCTTGCAAAACGGCCGATGATTGTACTTATGTACAAGGAGGCCCTTTTAAACACTAACCAACCTGACTCTTTATTGCCTAGTGTTGTTGTTTCTATTTTGCAGGAGTTCGAGGATGTGTTTCCTGAGGAGGTACCACATGGCTTACCCCCTATCCGTGGAATAGAACACCAAATTGACTTTGTTCCCGGTGCTTCAATTCCAAACCGACCCGCCTATAGGAGCAATCCGGAGGAAACAAAGGAACTCCAAAGGCAAGTTGAAGAGTTGATGGAAAAAGGGTACGTGAGAGAAAGCATGAGTGCTTGCGCAGTTCCGGTGATTCTAGTTCCTAAGAAGGATGGAACATGGAGGATGTGTATTGATTACCGAGCCATCAACAACATAACGGTAAAGTATCGACACCCCATCCCTCGTTTAGATGATATGTTAGATGAGTTGCATGGATCTTGTGTGTTTTCAAAAATTGATCTTAAGAGTGAGTATCATCAAATCCGAATGAGAAGGCGATGAATGGAAAACAGCATTTAAAACTAAACATGGTTTGTATGAATGGTTAGTCATGCCATTTGGCTTAACTAATGCACCTAGTACTTTCATGCGTTTAATGAATCATGTTTTACG
>JAFBII010000021.1:2583904-2601404 GCA_020875875.1 Dioscorea alata | reverse complement strand
GCACAACTTTGATCTATGAGTATTTGTGAGGTTTTCTTCTAGTTTTCTTGAAGAAACTTTTTAAGAACTTATCAAGGGTTTTCCTTGTGGCGTTCAAACCGACTTATCAATTGGATTTTCATCTCCTTTTGTGGCGTCATCCCCTTACCGAGGTTCGTGCTTTGCTAAACATTGGGTCGAGGTTTTCCATCCCTTCTTCTTGAATCCTTTGGCTTTTCTTCTTCGTGCCAAATTTGTTTCAGGTTTCGTCACAATCGTTGGCGAGGTTCGTATCACTAATCTTATACTTTAAATCAACACCCTAATGCTTTGTTTTATTTCGGGATGTCTCGTTTTGTTTTTAATCAAAACACAAACCCTACCTTTCAAAACCACAATCTTTTCCTTTTCTTTAGTAAAGTCTCGTATCTTTCGGTCAAAACAAGAATCCTATGTTTCCTTTTCTTAATAACTTCTATCGGTATGTATTTAATCAAAACCCTAATCTCATGTTTTCTAATAGTAATATCTCCTAATTTTCAGTTTTAAATGAAAACCCTAGTCTTTGTTATCATTTTAAATTGACTCGTATTTTTTAACCAAGACCCCAAAGCCATTCTTTTCCTTTCAGAATACCTATTATTTTTTAATCGAAACCCTAATCCTAAGTTTTCTAATTAAAGCATCACCTTTCTTTAATCAAAACCTTGATCATATGTTTTCTTTTCGTAATGCCTACTATTTTTAAATCATAAGCCTAATCTTATGCTTTCCATCAAAACCCTAATGCTTTGTTTTATTTTCGTAATGTCTCGTTTTGTTTTCAATCAAAACACTAACCCTATCATTCATAACCATAATCTTTTCTTTTTCTTTTGTAAAGTCTCCTATCTTTAGGTCAAAACAAGAATCCTATGTTTCCTTTTATTAATAACTTCTATCTGCATGTATTTAATCAAAACCCTAATTTTATGTTTTCTTATAGTAATTTCTCCTAATTTTCAGTTTTGAATGAAAACCGTAGTCTTTGTTGTCATTTTAAAATGACTCTTATTTTTAACCAAGACCCCAAACCCCAAAATCTTTTCTTTTCCTTTCGGAATAAATACTATTCTTGAATCAAAACCCTAATCCTAAGTTTTCTTATGGTAGTGTCACCTTTCTTTAATCAAAACCTTGATCATATGTTTTCTTTTCGTAACGCCTACTATACTTGAATCAAAAGCCTAATCTTATACTTTCAGTCAAGACCCTAATGCTTTTTTTTATATTCGGAATGTCTCGTTTTTTTTAATCAAAACAATAACCCTATCTTTCAAAACCATAATCTTTTCTTTTTCTTTCGTAAAGTCTCCTATCTTTCGGTCCAAAGAAGAATCCTATGTTTCCTTTTCTTAATAACTTCTATCTATGTGTATTTAATCAAAACCCTAATATTATGTTTTCTTATAGTTAATCTTCTAGTTTTCTGTTTTAAATTAAAACAGTAGTATTTGTTGTCGTTTTAAAATGACTCATACTTTTTAACCAAGACCCCAAACCCTTTCTTTTCCTTTCGGAAAACCTACTATTTTTGAATCAAAACCCTAATCCTAAATTTTCTTATGGTAGTGTCACCTTTCTTTAATCAAAACCTAGATCATATGTTTTCTTTTTGTAACGCCTAATATACTTGAATCAAAAGCCTAATCTTATGCTTTCCATCAACACCCTAATGCTTTGTTTTATTTTCGAAATGTCTCGTTTTGTTTTTAATCAAAACACTAACCTATCTTTCAAATCCATAATCTTTTCTATTTCTTTTGTAAACTCTCCTATCTTTCGTTCAAAACAAGAATTTTATGTTTCCTTTTCTTAATAACTTCTATCTGTATGTATTTAATCAAGACCCTAATCTTATGTTTTCTTATAGTAATATCTCCTAATTTTTTGTTTTGAATGAAAACACTAGTCTTTGTTGTTATTTTAACATTACTTGTATTTTTAACAAAGACCCCAAACCCTTTCTTTTCCTTTCAGAATACCTAGTATTTTTGAATCATAACCGTAATCCTAAGTTTTGTTATGGTAGTGTCACCTTTCTTTAATCAAAACCTTGATCATATGTTTTATTTTCGTAACGCCAACTATACTTGAATCAAAAGCCTAATCTTATGCTTTCTATCAAAACACTAATCCTTTGTTTTATTTTCGGAATGTCTTATTTTGTTTTTAATCTAAACACTAACCCTATCTTTCCAAACCATAATCTTTTCTTTTTTTTTTTCAGTAAAGTCTCCTATCTTTCGGTCAAAACAAGAATCCTATGTTTTCTTTCCTTAATAACTTCTATCTGTATGTATTTAATCAAGACCCTAATCTTATGTTTTCTTATAGTAATATCTCCTAATTTTTGGTTTTGAATGAAAACACTAGTCTTTGTTGTTATTTTAAAATTACTTGTATTTTTTAACAAAGACCCCAAACCTTTTCTTTTCCTTTCAGAATACCTACTAATTTTGAATCAAAACCCTAATCCTGAGTTTTTTTTATGGTAGTGTCACCTTTCTTTAATCAAAACCTTGATCATATCTTTTCTTTTCGTAACGCCCACTATACTTGAATCAAAAGCCTAATCTTAAGCTTTAAATCAAAACCCTAATGCTTTGTTTTATTTTCGGAATGTCTCATTTTGTTTTTAAACCATAATCTTTTCTTTTTTTTTTCGTAAAGTCTCCTATCTTTCGGTCCAAACAAAAATCCTATGTTTCCCTTTCTTAATAATTTCTATCTGTATGTATTTAATCAACACCCTAATCTTATGTTTTCTAATAGTAATAACTCCTAATTTTCAGTTTTGAATGAAAGCCCTAGTCTTTGTTCTCATTTTAAAACGACTCGTATTTTTGAACCAAGACCCCAAAGCCTTTCTTTTCCCTTCGTAATATCTATTATTTTTGAATCAATACCCTAATCCTAAGTTTTCTTATTTTAGTGTCACCTTTCTTTAATCAAAACCTTGATCATATGTTTTTTTTCTTAACGCCTACTATACATGAATCAAAAGCCTAATCTTATGCTTTCTATCAAAACCCTAATGCTTTGTTTTATTTTTGGAATGTCTCGTTTTGTTTTTATCAAAACACTAACCCTACCTTTCAAAACCATAATCTTTTCCTTTTCTTTCGTAAAGTCTCCTATCCTTCGGTCAAAACAAGAATCCTATGTTTTCTTTTCTTAATAACTTCTATTTGTATGTATTTAATCAAAACCCTAATCTCATGTTTTCTAATAGTAACATCTCCTAATTTTCAGTTTTAAATGAAAACCCTAGTATTTGTTATCATTTTAAATTTACTCGTATTTTTGAACGAAGACCCCAAAGCCTTTCTTTTCCTTTCAGAATACCTACTATTTTTGAATCAAAACCCTAATCCTAAGTTTTTTAGTTAAAGCATCACCTTTCTTTAATCAAAACCTTGATCATATGTTTTCTTTTCGTAACGCCCACTATACTTGAATCAAAAGCCCAATCTTCTGCTTTCAATCAAAATCCTAATGCTTTGTTTTATTTTCGGAATGTCTCGTTTTGGTTTTAATCAAAACACTAACCCTACCTTTCGAAACCATAATCTTTTCCTTTTCTTTGCTAAAGTCTCCTATCTTTCAGTCAAAACAAGAATCAAATATTTCCTTTTCTTAATAACTTCTATCTGAATGTATTTAATCAAAACCCTAATCTTATGTTTTCTAATAGTAATATCTCCTAATTTTCAGTTTTGAATGAAAACCCTAGTCTTTGTTGTAATTTTAAAATGACTCATATTTTTGAAACAATACCGCAAACCCCTTTTTTTCCTTTCGGAATACCAACTATTTTTGAATTAAAACACTAATCCTAAGTTTTCTTATGGTAGTGTCATCTTTCTTTAATTAAAACCTTGATCATATGTTTTCTTTTCGTAACGCCGACTATATTTGAATCAAAAGCCTAATCTTCTACTTTAAATCAAAACCCTAAATGCTTTTTTTTTATTTTCGGAATGTCTCGTTTTGTTTTCAATCAAAACACTAACCCTATCTTTCAAAACCATAATCTTTTCCTTTTCTTTAGTAAAGTCTCGTATCTTTCAGTCAAAACAAGAATCCTATGTTTCCTTTTCTTAATAACTTCTATCTTTATGTATTCAATCAAAACACTAATCTTATGTTTTCTAATAATCTCCTAATTTTCAGTTTTAAATGAAAACGCTAGTCTTTGTTATCATTTTAAAATGACTCGTATTTTTCAACCAAGACCCAAAAGGCTTACTTTTCATTTCAGAATAACTACTATTTTTGAATCAAAACCCTAATAAAAAGTTTTCTTATGGTAGTGTCATCTTTCTTTAATAAACGTCGATCATATGTTTTCTTTTCGTAACGCCCACTATACTTGAATCAAAAGTCCTAATCTTATGCTTTCAATCAAAACACTAATGCTTTGTTTTATTTTCGGAATGTCTCGTTTGTTTTTTTATCAAAACACTAAACCTATCTTTCAAAACAATAATTTTTTTTCTTGTTCTTTCGTAAAATCTCCTATCTTTCGGTCAAAACAAGAATCCTACGTTTCCTTTTCTTAATAACTTCTATCTGTATGTATTTAATCAAAACCCTTATCTTATATTTTCTTATAGTAATTTCTCCTAATTTTCAGTTTTGAATGAAAACCGTAGTCTTTGTTGTCATTTTAAAATGACTCGTATTTTGAACCAAGACCCCAAACCCTTTCTTTTCCATTCGGCATACCTACTATTTTGAATCAAAACACTAATCATAATTTTTTTTATAGTAGTGTCACCTTTCTTTAATCAAAACCTTGATTATATGTTTTCTTTTCGTAACGCCGACTATAATTGAATCAAAAGCCTAATCTTCTGCTTTCCAAAAAAACCCTAATGCCTTTGTTTTATTTTCGGAATGTCTCATTTTGTTTTTAATCAAAACACTAACTCTAACTTTCAAAACCATAATCTTTTCCTTTTCTTTTTTAAAGCCTCCTATCTTTCTGTCAAAACAAGAATCCTATATTTCCTTTTCTAAATAACTTCTATCTGTATGTATTTAATCAAAACCCTAATCTTATGTTTTCTAATAGTAATATCTCCTAATTTTTAGTTTTAAATGAAAACCCTAGTCTTTGTTATCATTTTAAATGACATGTATTTTTCAACCAAGACCCAAAAGCTTTACTTTTCCTTTCAGAATACCTACTATTTTTGAATCAAAACTCTAATAAAAAGTTTTCTTATGGTAGTGTCACCTTTCTTTAATAAAACGTCGATCATATGTTTTCTTTTCGTAACGCCCACTATACTTGAATCAAAAGCCTAATCTTATGCTTTCAATCAAAACCCTAATGCTTTATTTTATTTACGGAATGTCTCGTTTTGTTTTTTATCAAAACACTAACCCTATCTTTCAAAACCATAATTTTTTTTCTTTTTCTTTCGTAAAGTCTACTATCTTTCAGTCAAAACAAGAATCCTATATTTCCTTTTCTTAATTACTTCTATCTGTATGTATTTAATCAAAACCCTTATCTTATATTTTCTTATAGTAATTTCTCCTAATTTTCAGTTTTGAATGAAAACCGTAGTCTTTGTTGTCATTTTAAAATGACTCGTATTTTGAACCAAGACCCCAAACCCTTTCTTTTCCATTCGGCATACCTACTATTTTTGAATCAAAACACTTAATCATAAGTTTTTTATAGTAGTGTCACCTTTCTTTAATCAAAACCTTGATTATATGTTTTCTTTTCGTAACGCCGACTATAATTGAATCAAAAGCCTAATCTTCTGCTTTCCATCAAAACCCTAATGCTTTGTTTTATTTTCGGAATGTCTCATTTTGTTTTTAATCAAAACACTAACTCTACCTTTCAAAACCATAATCTTTTCCTTTTCTTTGGTAAAGCCTCCTATCTTAAAGTCAAAACAAGAATCCTATATTTCCTTTTCTAAATAACTTCTATCTGTATGTATTTAATCAAAACCCTAATCTTATGTTTTCTAATAATCTCCTAATTTTAAGTTTTAAATGAAAACCCTAGTCTTTGTTATCATTTTAAAATGACTCGTATTTTTGAACCAAGGCCCAAAAGCCTTACTCTTCCTTTCAGAATACCTACTATTTTTGAATCAAAACCCTAATAAAAAGTTTTCTAATGTAGTGTCAGCTTTCTTTAATAAAACGTCGATTATATGTTTTATTTTCGAAACGCCCACTATACTTGAATCAAAAGCCTAATCTTATGCTTTCAATCTAAAAAATAATGCTTTGTTTTATTTTTGGAATGTCTCGTTTTGTTTTTTTATCAAAACACTAAGCCTATCTTCCAAAACCATAATTTTTTTTCTTGTTCTTTCGTAAAGTCTCCTACCTTTCGGTCAAAACAAGAATCCTACGTTTCCTTTTGTTAATAACTTATATCTGTATGTATTCAATCAAAACCCTTATCTTATACTTTCTTATAGTACTTTCTCCTAATTTTTCAGTTTTTAATGAAAACCGTAATCTTTATTGTCATTTTAAAATGACTCGTATTTTGAACCAAGACCCCAAACCCTTTCTTTTCCATTCGGCATACCTACTATTTTTGAATCAAAACACTAATCATAAGTTTTTTTATGGTAGTGTCGCCTTTCTATAATCAAAACCTTGATTATATATTTTCTTTTCGTAACGCCACTATAATTGAATCAAAAGCCTAATCTTCTGCTTTCCATCAAAACCCTAATGCTTTGTTTTATTTTCGGAATGTCTCATTTTGTTTTTAATCAAAACACTAACTCCACCTTTCAAAACCATAATCTTTTCCTTTTCTTTTGTAAAGCGTCCTATCTTAAAGTCAAAACAAGAATCCTATATTTCCTCTATCTGTATGTATTTAATCAAGACCCTAATCTTATGTTTTCTAATAGTAATATCTCCTAATTTTCAGTTTTATATGAAAACCCTATTCTTTGTTATCATTTTACAATAACACGTATTTTTTAACCAAGACCCAAAAGCCTTATTTTTCCTTTCAGAATACCTACTATTTTTGAATCAAAACTCTAATAAAAAGTTTTCTTATGGTAGTGTCACCTTTCTTTAATAAAACGTCGATCATATGTTTTCTTTTTGTAACGCCCACTATACTTGAATTAAAAGCCTAATCTTATGCTTTCAATCAAAACCCTAATGCTTTGTTTTATTTTCGGAATGTCTCGTTTTGTTTTTTATCAAAACACGAACCCTATCTTTCAAAACCATAATTTTTTTTCTTTTTTCTTTCGTAAAGTCTACTATCTTTCAGTCGAAACAAGAATTCTGTGTTTCCTTTTCTTAATTACTTCTATTTGTATGTATGTAATCAAAACTCTTATCTTATATTCTCTCTTATAGTAATTTCTCCTAATTTTCAGTTTTAAATAAAAACCGTAGTCTTTGTTTTCATTTTAAAATGACTCGTATTTTGAACTAAAACCCCAAACCCTTTCTTTTCCATTCGGCATACCTACTATTTTTGAATCAAAACACTAATCATAAGTTTTCTTATGGTATTGTCACCTTTCTTTCATTAAAACCTTGATCATATGTTTTCTTTTCGTAACGCCGACTATATTTGAATCAAAAGCCTAATTTTCTTCTTTAAATAAAAAACCCTAATGCTTTTTTTTTCATTTTTGGAATGTCTCGTTTCGTTTTCAATCAAGACACTAACCCTATCTTTCAAAACCATAATGTTTTCCTTTTCTTTAGTAAAGTCTCGTATTTTTTGGTCAAAACAAGAATCCTATGTTTCCTTTTATTAATAACTTCTATCGTTATGTATTCAATCAAAACCGTACTCTTATGTTTCTAATAATCTCCTAATTTTCAGTTTTAAATGAAAACCCTAGTCTTTGTTATCATTTTAAAACGACTCGTATTTTTGAACCAAGACTCAAAAGCCTTACTTTTCTTTTCAGAATACCTACTATTTTTGAATCAAAACCCTAATAAAACGTTTTCTTATGGTAGTGTCACCTTTCTTTAATAAAACATCGATGATATGTTCTTTTATCGTAACACCCACTATACTTGAATCAAAAGAATAATCTTATGCCTTCAATCAAAACACTAATGCTTTGTTTTATTTTCGGAATGTCTAGTTTTGTTTTTTATTAAAACACTAAGCCTATCTTCCAATACCATAATTTTTTTTCTTGTTCTTTCGTAAAGTCTCCTATCTTTCGGTCAAAACAACAATCATACCTTTCCTTTTCTTAATAACTTCTATCTATATGTATTTAATCAAAACCCTTATCTTATATTTTCTTATAGTAATTTCTCCTAATTTTCAGTTTTGAATGAAAACCGTAGTCTTTGTTGTCATTTTAAAATGATTCGTATTTTGAACCAAGACCCCAAACCCTTTCTTTTCCATTCGGCATACCTACTATTTTTGAATCAAAACACTAATCATAAGTTTTTTTATGGTAGTGTCGCCTTTCTATAATCAAAACCTTGATTATATGTTTTCTTTTCGTAACGCCGACTATAATTGAATCCAAAGCCTAATCTTCTGCTTTCCATCAAAACCCTAATGCTTTGTTTTATTTTCAGAATGTCTCATTTTGTTTTGAATCAAAACACTAACTCTATCTTTCAAAACCATAATCTTTTCCTTTTCTTTGGTAAAACCTCCTATCTTAAAGTCAAAACAAGAATCCTATATTTCCTTTTCTAAATAACTTCTATCTGTATGTATTTAATCGAAACCCTAATCTTATGTTTTGTAATAGTAATATCTCCTAATTTTAAGTTTTAAATGAAAGCCCTAGTCTTTGTTATCATTTTAAAATGACACGTATTTTTGAACGAAGACCCAAAAGCTTTACTTTTCTTTTCAGAATACCAACTATTTTTGAATCAAAACCCTAATCAAAAGTTTTCTTATGGAAGTGTCACCTTTCTTTAATTAAACGTCGATCATATGTTTTCTTTTCATAACGCCCACTATACTTGAATCAAAAGCCTAATCTTATGCTTTCAATCAAAACCCTAATGCTTTGTTTCATTTTCGGAATGTCTCGTTTTGTTTTTTATCAAAACACTAACCCTATCTTCCAAAACCATAATTTTCTTTCTTGTTCTTTCGTAAAGTCTCCTATCTTTCGGTCAAAACAAGAATCATACGTTTCCCTTTCTTAATAACTTCTATCTGTATGTATTTAATCAAAACCCTTTTCTTATATTTTCTTATAGTAATTTCTCCTAATTTTCAGTTTTGAATGAAAACCGTAGTCTTTGTTGTCATTTTAAAATGAATCGTATTTTAAACCAAGTACCCGAACCCTTTGTTTTCCATTCGGCATACCTACTATTTTTGAATCAAAACACTAATCATTAGTTTTTTTATGGTAGTGTCGCCTTTCTATAATCAAACCCTTGATTATATGTTTTCTTTTCGTAACGCCGACTATAATTGAATCAACAGCCTAATCTTCTGCTTTCCATCAAAAGCCTAATGCTTTGTTTATTTTCGGAATGTCTCATTTTGTTTTAATCAAAACACTAACTCTACCTTCCAAAACCATAATCTTCTCCTTTTCTTTTGTAAAGCCTCTTATCTTAAAGTCAAAACAAGAATCCTATATTTCCTTTTCTAAATAACTTCTATCTGTATGTATTTAATCAAAACCCTAATCTTATGTTTTGTAATAGTAATATCTCCTAATTTTCAGTATTAAATGAAAGCCCTAGTCTTTGTTATCATTTTAAAATGACACGTATTTTTGAACCAAGAACCAAAAGCTTTACTTTTCCTTTCAGAATACCTACTATTTTTGAATCAAAACCCTAATAAATAGTTTTCTTATGGTAGTGTCACCTTTCTTTAGTAAAACGTCGATCATATGTTTTCTTTTCGTAACGCCGACTATACTTGAATCAAAAGCCTAATCTATTACTTTCAATCAAAACCCTAGTGCTTTGTTTTATTTTCTTAATATCTCGTTTTGTTTTTTATCAAAACACTAACCCTATCTTCCAAAACCATAATTTTCTTTCTTGTTCTTTCGTAAAGTCTCCTATCTTTCGGTCAAAACAAGAATCATACGTTTCCTTTTCTTAATAACTTCTATCTGTATGTATTTAATCAAAACCCTTATCTTATATTTTCTTATAGTAATTTCTCCTAATTTTCAGTTTTGAATGAAAACCGTAGTCTTTGTTGTCATTTTAAAATGAATCGTATTTTAAACCAAGTCCCCGAACCCTTTGTTTTCCATTCGGCATACCTACTATTTTTGAATCAAAACACTAATCATTAGTTTTTTTATGGTAGTGTCGCATTTCTATAATCAAACCCTTGATTATATGTTTTCTTTTCGTAACGCCGACTATAATTGAATCAACAGCCTAATCTTCTGCTTTCCATCAAAAGCCTAATGCTTTGTTTATTTTCGGAATGTCTCATTTTGTTTTAATCAAAACACTAACTCTACCTTCTAAAACCATAATCTTCTCCTTTTCTTTTGTAAAGCCTCATATCTTAAAGTCAAAACAAGAATCCTATATTTCCTTTTCTAAATAACTTCTATCTGTATGTATTTAATCAAAACCCTAATCTTTTGTTTTCTAATAGTAACATCTCCTAATTTTCAGTTTTATATGAAATCCCTAGTCTTTGTTATCATTTTAAAATGACACGTATTTTTGAACCAAGACCCAAAAGCCTTACTTTTACTTTCAGAATACCTACTATTTTTGAATCAAAACCCTAATAAAAAGTTTTCTTATGGTAGTGTCACATTTCCTTAATAAAACGGCGATCATATGTTTTCTTTTCGTAACGCCCACTATACTTGAATCAAAAGCCTAATTTTATGCTTTCAATCAAAACCCTAATGCTTTGTTTTATTTTCGGAATGTCTCGTTTTGTTTTTTATCAAGACACTAACCCTATCTTTCAAAACAATAATTTTTTTTCTTTTTCTTTCGTAAAGTCTCCTATCTTTCAGTCAAAACAAGAATCCTACGTTTCTTTTTCTTAATTACTTCAATCTGTATGTAGTTAATCAAACCCTTATCTTATATTTTCTTATAGTAATTTCTAATAATTTTCAGTTTTGAATGAAAACCGTAGTCTTTGTTGTCATTTTAAAATGACTCGTATTTTGAACCAAGACCCCAAACCCTTTCTTTTCCATTCGGCATACCTACTATTTTTGAATCAAAACACAAATCATAATTTATGGTAGTGTCACCTTTCTTTAATCAAAAAGTTGATCATATGTTTTATTTTCGTAACGCCGATTATATTTGAATCAAAAGCCTAATCTTCTGCTTTAAATCAAAACCCTAATGCTTTTTTTTTTATTTTCGGAATGTCTCATTTTCTTTTCAAGCAAAACACTAATCCTATCTTTCAAAACCATAATATTTTCCTTTTCTTTAGTAAAGTCTCATATCTTTCAGTCAAAACAAGAATCCTATGTTTACTTTTCTTAATAACTTCTATCTTTATGTATTCAATCAAAACCCTAATCTTATGTTTTCTAATAATCTCCAAATTTTCAGTTTTAAATGAAAACACTAGTCTTTGTTATCATTTTAAAATGACTCGTATTTTTTAACGAAGACCCAAAAGCCTTACTTTTCCTTTCAGAATAACTACTATTTTTGATTCAATACCCTAATAAAAAGTTTTCTTATTTTAGTGTCACATTTCTTTAATAAAACGTCGATTATATGCTTTCTTTTCGTAACGCCCATTATATTTGAATCAAAAGCCTAATCTTATGCTTTCAATCAAAACACTAATGCTTTGTTTTATTTTCGGAATGTCTCGTTTGTTTTTTATCAAAACACTAACCCTATCTTTCAAAACCATAATTTTTTTTTCTTGTTCTTTCGTAAAATCTCCTATCTTTCGGTCAAAACAAGAATCCTACGTTTCCTTTTCTTAATAACTTCTATCTGTATATATTTAATCAAAACGCTTATCTTATATTTTTTATAGTAATTTCTCCTAATTTTTAGTTTTGAATGAAAACCGTAGTCTTTGTTGTCATTTTAAAATGACTCGTATTTTGAACCAAGACCCCAAACCCTTTCTTATCCATTCGGCATACCTACTATTTTTGAATCAAAACACTAATCATAAGTTTTTTTATGTTAGTGTCGACTTTTTATAATCAAAACCTTGATTATATGTTTTTCTTTTCGTAACGCCGACTATAATTGAATCAAAAGCCTAATCTTCTGATTTCCATCAAAACCCTAATGCTTTGTTTTATTTTCGGAATGTCTCATTTTGTTTTAATCAAAACACTAACCCGACCTTTCAAAACCATAATCTTTTCCTTTTCTTTGGTAAAGCCTCATATCTTAAAGTCAAAACAAGAATCCTATATTTTCTTTTCTAAATAACTTCTATCTGTATGTATTTAATCAAAACCCTAATCTTATGTTTTCTAGTAGTAATATCTCCGAATTTTCAGTTTTAAATGAAAGCCCTAATCTTTGTTATTATTTTAAAATGACACGTATTTTTTAACCAAGACCCAAAAGCCTTACTTTTCCTTTCAGAATACCTACTATTTTTGAATCAAAACTCTAATATAAAGTTTTCTTATGGTAGTGTCACCTTTCTTTAATAAAACGTCGATCATATGTTTTCTTTTTGTAACGCCCACTATACTTGAATTAAAAGCCTAATCTTATGCTTTCAATCAAAACCCTAATGCTTTGTTTTATTTTCGGAAGGTCTCGTTTTGTTTTTTATCAAGACACTAACCCTATCTTTCAAAACCATAATTTTTTTTCTTTTTCTTTCGTAAAGTCTCCTATCTTTCAGTCAAAACAAGAATCCTACGTTTCCTTTTCTTAATTACTTCAATTTGTATGTATTTAACCAAAACCCTTATCTTATGTTTTCTTATAGTAATTTCTCCTAATTTTCAGTTTTGAATGAAAACCGTAGTCTTTGTTGTCATTTTAAAATGACTCGTATTTTGAACCAAGACCCCAAACCCTTTCTTTTCCATTCGGCATAGCAACTATTTTTGAATCAACACACTATTCATAAGTTTTCTTATGGTAGTGTCGCCTTTCTTTAATCAAAACCTTGATTATATGTTTTTCTTTTCGTAACGCCGACTATAATTGAATCAAAAGCCTAATCTTCTGCTTTAAATCAGAACCCTAATGCTTTTTTTTTTATTTTCGGAATGTCTCGTTTTGTTTTCAATCAAAACACTAATCCTATCTTTCAAAACCATAGTATTTTCCTTTTCTTTAGTAAAGTCTCGTATCTTTCTGTCAAAACAAGAATCCTATGTTTCCTTTTCTTAATAACTTCTATCTCTATGTATTCAATCAAAACCCTAATCTTATGTTTTCTAATAATCTCCTAATTTTCAGTTTTAAATGAAAACCCTAGTCTTTGTTATCATTTTAAAATAACTCGTATTTTCAAACCACGACCCAAAAGCTTTACTTTTCTTTTCAGAATACCTACTATTTTTTAATCAAAACCCTACTAAAACGTTTTCTTATGGTAGTGTCACCTTTCTTTAATAAAATGTCGATCATATGTTTTTCTTTTCGCAACGCCCACTATACTTGAATCAAAAGCCTAATCTTATGCTTTCAATCAAAACACTAATGCTTTGTTTTATTATCGGAATGTCTCGTTTTGTTTTTTAGTTTAATATGTGAACTAGAGTCTTTTGTAATTGTCTAGTCTTGCTGGGTTTTGTGGGCCTTTGGGCCGAAGTTGCTCTTTAGTTGGTTGTTTCTTTATTTTATCTTTAAGGGTAGTTTTAAACTTTCACTTCTTAGAAGTTTTCTATGGTTTTAGGCTATATATGTAGCCCCTTGTAGAAGCCATGAAACACAACTTTGATCTATGAGTATTTGTGAGGTTTTCTTCTTGTTTTCTTGAAGGGACTTTTTAAGAACTTATCAAGTGTTTTCCTTGTGGCGTTCAAATCAACTTATCAATTGGATTTTCATCCTCTTTTGTGGCGTCATCCCCTTACCGAGGTTCGTGCTTCGTTAAGCATTGGGTCGAGGTTTTCCATCCCTTCTTCTTGAATCCTTTGGCTTTTCTTTTTCGTGCCAAATTTGTTTCGGGTTTCGTCAAAATCGTTGGCGAGGTTCGTATCAGTTGGTACCAGAGCTAAGTTTATCCTTTCGACCTATCTTCTATTGATTTCTGTTCATTTCTCTTACAAAAAAAAAAATTACATCTAGATCTAGGGTTTCATTGATTGAAGTCTCTCATATTTTGTTCTTGCTTTGAGAGAGGGATTTTTTCTTTATGAGTTCCCTTTTATTGATTCCGAAATTACAAAATAGTTTGTGAAGATTTGAGTTTGTGGAAATTGAAGAACTGAGTTTCTGAAAAAAAAAAACACGAAAAGAAAAGAAGAAGGAAAAAGAAAAACGAAAAAAAAAAGAGAGTAGAAAAAAGGAAAGAAGAATAAAAAAAAAAATTCTTGATTTGGTTCGATTTGATTTGCCATTCTTGAATTGCCAAAATTTCTTGATTTGGTTAGATTTGAATTGCCAATCTTGAGTTGCCATTCTTGAATTGCCAAAATTTCTTGATTTGGTTAGATTTAAATTGCCAATCTTGAGTTGCCATGCTTGAATTGTCAAAATTTCTTGATTAGGTTAGATTTGAATTGCCAATCTTGAGTTGCCAAAATTTCCTGATTTGTTTCTGTTTGAATTGCCCTTCTTGAATTGCCAAAAAAATCTAGCCCATTTCTTGAATTGCCAAAATTTCAGCCCATTTCCAAGAAAACAAATCTTCGATCCATTTTGGTTTGTTTCGGTTTGAACCCTTTGATAATAGTTTTTAATTAGTTTTGAAAGAACTCAAAGAAGAAAACGAGTGGAAAAAGGTAGCGAGGTGAGATCATTTGAGGGTAAAAGCCAAATTGAATTGAGTGATACACGAGTGAATTTGAGTGAATTATTTCTTGGAGTGAACTACGTGAGTTTTGTGGTGAGGGTAATTTTTTTATCTAACATTACTTTGCAGGTTTTTTAATCATGTCTCAAATTCCGGAGAGAAACACAAGCGAGGAGAGTACCCTCCAACTATTCTGAATTTGCAAGTGCAAGCTATAATTGGGGAAATGAGAAGGATGATGAGGACGGAACTTGAGCAAATACATGAGAGGTTGGATAGAGTTGAAGAGGAAGCACAACGAGGACAACCACCGGTTGTTATAAACCTCCCAAGGAGGAATAGGGTGCCCCAACGGGGAGTTGAAGGTGTGGGGTGTTTGAAGTGGAAAATTTCGATGGAGACTTTGATAGGATGTCAACGGGCAGACCTAGGAGATATGGTCGGGATAGAGACGCTCGGAATCGGGTAGACAACAACTTGGGTAGTATCAAGATGAGGATTCCGGCATTTCAACGAAAGAGTGATCCCCAAGCATACATTGAATGGGAGAAGAAGATGGAGTTGGTTTTCGATTATTACAACTACTCCGAAATGAAGAAGGTAAAACTTGCCGCTATTGAGTTTACTGATTATGCTATTGTGTGGTGGGATCAGTTATGCGTTAATAGGAGGTGAAGTGAAGATTTGCCTATCGAGACTTGGGATGACATGAAGAGGGTGATGAGGCATCGTTTTGTACCATCTCATTAATACCGGGATCTATACCTTAAGCTTCAAGGTGTTTGACAAGGTTACAAAAGTGTTGATGAATATTATAAAGAGATGGAGATGGCTATGATTCGGGCCAATGTAGAGGAGGATCGGGAGGCAACAATGGCAAGGTTTTTGAATGGGTTGAATAGGGAGATTGCCAAGACAGTTGAGCTACATCACTATGTGGAGTTGGAAGACTTGGTGCATATGGCAATGAAGGTTGAGAGGCAACGGAAGAAAGGCAGTACAAGTGCACGTCCGAGACCCACCCCACAAAATCCTAGTGCAACACCATGGAGGCCGAATTATCCAAGGAAAGATGAAAGTAACTCCAACCCCAAGGCCAAAACTGAGCAAAATTCAACCAGTACTTCCATGGCTTCTCAAAGTAAGATATCCACAACTTTGTCTCGTTCTAGTGAAATTAAATGTTTCCAAATGTCAGGAAGAGGTCACATCGCTAGTCAATGCCCGAACAAGTGGGTTATGGTGATTCGGGAGAATGGGACAATAGATTCTGAAGACAAGGGTGAGCTAGAGGACATCCACCATTGGAGGATGATCTTTTGGGAGAAGAGGAGTTTGGGGCCGAGCATGGTGAGATGCTTGGATTAGTTTGCTCGGAGAGCCTTGAACTTGCACGCTAAGGTGGAGGAAGAAGAAGTGCAACGGGAGAACATCTTTTACACTCATTGTCATGTGAAGACAAGGATTGTAGTGTTATTATTGATGGTAGTAGTTGCACTAACATTGCCAGTTTCTTCCATGGGTCGAGAAGCTAGTGCTCCCAACACTCAAGCATCCATACAAGTTTGCAATAGCTTGAATGACAGTGATGAAGTGCGAGGTTACTAAGCAAGTTGTGGTGCCATTTCGGATTGGGAAATATGAGGATGAAGTGTTGTGTGATGAGGGTACCCATGATAGCGGGACATGTCCTTTTAGGACGGGCCTTGGCAATTTGATAGACTGTGTGCAACATGATGGCTTCACCAATAAGCACTCATTCACTTTTCCAACAACGAACCATCACTCTAGCCTCCGATGGACACCGAAACAGATTTATGATGATCAAGTGATGATGCAAAAACTGCGTGATGAAAAGAAAATGAGAGATCAAAAGAATTTGAGTGATCACAAGAGAGTGAGTGAAGAGATGAGGTAGTGGTGAGAAACAAGAGGGCAAGGCTGAATCTAGTGAGAGAGAAAAAAGAGACATGAATTCAGTCAAAGAGGGAAAATTAGAGATAAAAAGAAATTTCTATGCAAAAACAAGAGAGGGTTAAGCGAGTTTTCTTGAAAAACGGCCGATGATTGTACTTATGTACAAGAGGCCTTTTTTAAACACTAACCAACCTGACTCTTCATTGCCCTAGTGTTGTTGTTTCTTTTTGCAGGAGTTCGAGGATGTGTTTCCTGAGGAGGTACCACATGGCTTATCCCCTATCCAGGGAATAGAACACCAAATTGACTTTGTTCCCGGTGCTTCCATTCCAAAACCGACCAGCCTATAGGAGCAACCCGGAGGAAACAAAGGAACTCCAAAGGCAAGTTGAAGGAGTTGAATAGGGTACGTAAGAGAAAGCATGAGTCCTTGCGCAGTCCGGTGATTCTAGTCCTAAGAAGGATGGAACATGGAGGATGTGTATTGATTGCCGAGCCATCAACAACATAACAGGAAAAGTATCGACACCCCATCCCTCATTTAGATGTATGTTAGATGAGTTGCTCATGGATCTTGGGTGTTCTCAAAAATTGATCTTAAAAGTGGGTATCATCAAATCCGAATGAAAGAAGGCGATGAATGGAAAACGGCATTTAAAACTAAACATGGTTTATATGAATGGT
>JAFBII010000021.1:2557210-2582904 GCA_020875875.1 Dioscorea alata | reverse complement strand
TAATTTCAGTTTTGAATGAAAACCGTAGTCTTTGTTGTCATTTTAAAATGACTCGTATTTTGAACCAAGACCCAAACCCTTTCTTTCCATTCGGCATACCTACTATTTTTGAATCAAAACACAAATCATAATTTATGGTAGTGTCACCTTTCTTTAATCAAAACTTGATCATATGTTTTCTTTTCGTAACGCCGATTATATTTGAATCAAAAGCCTAATCTTCTGCTTTAAATCAAAACCCTAATGCTTTTTTTTTTATTTTCGGAATGTCTCATTTTGTTTTCAATCAAAACACTAATCCTATCTTTCAAAACCATAATATTTTCCTTTTCTTTAGTAAAGTCTCATATCTTTCAGTCAAAACAAGAATCCTATGTTTACTTTTCTAATAACTTCTATCTTTATGTATTCAATCAAAACCCTAATCTTATGTTTTCTAATAATCTCCTAATTTTCAGTTTAAATGAAAACCCTAGTCTTTGTTATCATTTTAAAATGACTCGTATTTTTTAACGAAGACCCAAAAGCCTACTTTTCCTTTCAGAATAACTACTATTTTTGATTCAAAACCCAATAAAAAGTTTTCTTATTTAGTGTCACTTTCTTTAATAAAACGTCGATTATATGCTTTCTTTTCGTAACGCCCACTATACTTGAATCAAAGCCTAATCTTATGCTTTCAATCAAAACACTAATGCTTTGTTTTATTTTCGGAATGTCTCGTTGTTTTTATCAAAACACTAACCCTATCTTTCAAAACCATAATTTTTTTTCTTGTTCTTTCGTAAATCTCCTATCTTTCGGTCAAAACAAGAATCCTACGTTTCCTTTCTTAATAACTTCTATCTGTATGTATTTAATCAAAACCCTTATCTTATATTTTTATAGTAATTTCTCCTAATTTTAGTTTTGAATGAAAACCGTAGTCTTGTTGTCATTTTAAAATGACTCGTATTTTGAACCAAGACCCCAAACCCTTTCTTTTCCAATTCGGCATACCTACTTATTTTTGAATCCAAAACACTAATGCATAAGTTTTTTATGTTAGTGTCGATTTTTATAATCAAAACCTTGATGATATGTTTTTCTTTTCGTTAACGCCGACTATAATTGACATCAAAGCCTAATCTTCTGATTTCCATCAATAACCCTAATGCTTTGTTTATATTTCAGGAATGTCTCATTTGGTTTGCCCTTTAACCGTCTACTCCACACTAACCCGACCTTTCAAACCATAATCTTTCCTTTGCTTTGGTAAAGGGCCTCATATCCTAAAGTCAAAACAAGAATCCTATATTTTCTTTTTCTAATAACTTCTATCTGTATGTATTTAATCAAAACCCTATCTTATGTTTTCTAGTAGTAATATCTCCGAATTTTCATTTTAAATGAAAGCCCTAATCTTTGTTATTATTTTTTAAAATGACACGTATTTTTTAACCAAGACCCAAAGCCTTACTTTCCTTTCAGAATACCTACTATTTTTGAATCAAAACTCCTAATATAAAGTTTTCTTATGGTAGTGTCACCTTTCTTTAATAAAACGTCGATCATATGTTTTCTTTTTGTAACGCCCACTATACTTGAATTAAAAGCCTAATCTTATGCTTTCAATCAAAACCCTAATGCTTTGTTTTATTTTCGGAAGGTCTCGTTTTGTTTTTTATCAGACACTAACCCTATCTTTCAAAACCATAATTTTTTTTTCTTTTTCTTTCGTAAAGTCTCCTATCTTTCAGTCAAAACAAGAATCCTACGTTTCCTTTTCTTAATTACTTCAATTTGTATGTATTTAACCAAAACCCTTATCTTATGTTTTCTTATAGTAATTTCTCCTAATTTTCAGTTTTGAATGAAAACCGTAGTCTTTGTTGTCATTTTAAAATGACTCGTATTTTGAACCAAGACCCCAAACCCTTTCTTTTTCCATTCGGCATAGCAACTATTTTTGAATCAACACACTATTCATAAGTTTTCTTATGGTAGTGTCGCCTTTCTTTAATCAAAACCTTGATTATATGTTTTTCTTTTCGTAACGCCGACTATAATTGAATCAAAAGCCTAATCTTCTGCTTTAAATCAGAACCCTAATGCTTTTTTTTTTATTTTCGGAATGTCTCGTTTTGTTTTCAATCAAAACACTAATCCTATCTTTCAAAACCATAGTATTTTCCTTTTCTTTAGTAAAGTCTCGTATCTTTCTGTCAAAACAAGAATCCTATGTTTCCTTTTCTTAATAACTTCTATCTCTATGTATTCAATCAAAACCCTAATCTTATGTTTTCTAATAATCTCCTAATTTTCAGTTTTAAATGAAAACCCTAGTCTTTGTTATCATTTTTAAAATAACTCGTATTTTCAAACCACGACCCAAAAGCTTTACTTTTCTTTTCAGAATACCTACTATTTTTTAATCAAAACCCTACTAAAACGTTTTCTTATGGTAGTGTCACCTTTCTTTAATAAAATGTCGATCATATGTTTTTCTTTTCGCAACGCCCACTATACTTGAATCAAAAGCCTAATCTTATGCTTTCAATCAAAACACTAATGCTTTGTTTTATTATCGGAATGTCTCGTTTTGTTTTTTAGTTTAATATGTGAACTAGAGTCTTTTGTAATTGTCTAGTCTTGCTGGGTTTTGTGGGCCTTTGGGCCGAAGTTGCTCTTTAGTTGGTTGTTTCTTTATTTTATCTTTAAGGGTAGTTTTAAACTTTCACTTCTTAGAAGTTTTCTATGGTTTTAGGCTATATATGTAGCCCCTTGTAGAAGCCATGAAACACAACTTTGATCTATGAGTATTTGTGAGGTTTTCTTCTTGTTTTCTTGAAGGGACTTTTTAAGAACTTATCAAGGGTTTTCCTTGTGGCGTTCAAATCAACTTATCAATTGGATTTTCATCTTCTTTTGTGGCGTCATCCCCTTACCGAGGTTCGTGCTTCGCTAAGCATTGGGTCGAGGTTTTCCATCCCTTCTTCTTGAATCCTTTGGCTTTTCTTTTTCGTGCCAAATTTGTTTCGGGTTTCGTCAAAATCGTTGGCGAGGTTCGTATCAGTTGGTACCAGAGCTAAGTTTATCCTTTCGACCTATCTTCTATTGATTTCTGTTCATTTCTCTTACAAAAAAAAAAAATACATCTAGATCTAGGGTTTCATTGATTGAAGTCTCTCATATTTTGTTCTTGCTTTGAGAGAGGGATTTTTTTCTTTTATGAGTTCCCTTTTATTGATTCCGAAATTACAAAATAGTTTGTGAAGATTTGAGTTTGTGGAAATTGAAGAACTGAGTTTCTGAAAAAAAAAACACGAAAAGAAAAGAAGAAGGAAAAAGAAAAACGAAAAAAAAAGAGAGTAGAAAAAAGGAAAGAAGAATAAAAAAAAAAATTCTTGATTTGGTTCGATTTGATTTGCCATTCTTGAATTGCCAAAATTTCTTGATTTGGTTAGATTTGAATTGCCAATCTTGAGTTGCCATTCTTGAATTGCCAAAATTTCTTGATTTGGTTAGATTTAAATTGCCAATCTTGAGTTGCCATGCTTGAATTGTCAAAATTTCTTGATTAGGTTAGATTTGAATTGCCAATCTTGAGTTGCCAAAATTTCCTGATTTGTTTCTGTTTGAATTGCCCTTCTTGAATTGCCAAAAAAATCTAGCCCATTTCTTGAATTGCCAAAATTTCAGCCCATTTCCAAGAAAACAAATCTTCGATCCATTTTGGTTTGTTTCGGTTTGAACCCTTTGATAATAGTTTTTAATTAGTTTTGAAAGAACTCAAAGAAGAAAACGAGTGGAAAAAGGCAGCGAGGTGAGATCATTTGAGGGTAAAAGCCAAATTGAATTGAGTGATACACGAGTGAATTTGAGTGAATTATTTCTTGGAGTGAACTACGTGAGTTTTGTGGTGAGGGTAATTTTTTTATCTAACATTGCTTTGCAGGTTTTTCCATCATGTCTCAAATTCCGGAGAGAAACACAAGCGAGGAGAGTACCCCTCCAACTATTCCTGAATTTGCAAGTGCAAGCTATAATTGGGGAAATGAGAAGGATGATGAGGGACGGAACTTGAGCAAATACATGAGAGGTTGGATAGAGTTGAAGAGGGAGCACAACGAGGACAGCCACCGGTTGTTCCAAACCTCCCAAGGAGGAATAGGGTGCCCCAACGGGTAGTTGAAGGTGTGGGGGTGTTTGAAGTGGAAAATTTCGATGGAAGACTTTGATAGGATGTCAACGGGCAGACCTAGGAGATATGGTCGGGATAGAGACGCTCGGAATCGGGTAGACAACAACTTGGGTAGTATCAAGATGAGGATTCCGGCATTTCAACGAAAGAGTGATCCCGAAGCATACATTGAATGGGAGAAGAAGATGGAGTTGGTTTTCGATTATTCACAACTACTCCGAAATGAAGAAGGTAAAACTTGCCGCTATTGAGTTTACTGATTATGCTATTGTGTGGTGGGATCAGTTAGTGCGTTAATAGGAGGTGAAGTGGAAGATTTGCCTATCGAGACTTGGGATGACATGAAGAGGGTGATGAGGCATCGTTTTGTACCATCTCATTAATACCGGGATCTATACCTTAAGCTTCAAGGTGTTTGACAAGGTTACAAAAGTGTTGATGAATATTATAAAGAGATGGAGATGGCTATGATTCGGGCCAATGTAGAGGAGGATCGGGAGGCAACAATGGCAAGGTTTTTGAATGGGTTGAATAGGGAGATTGCCAAGACAGTTGAGCTACATCACTATGTGGAGTTGGAAGACTTGGTGCATATGGCAATGAAGGTTGAGAGGCAACGGAAGAAAGGCAGTACAAGTGCACGTCCGAGACCCACCCCACAAAATCCTAGTGCAACACCATGGAGGCCGAATTATCCAAGGAAAGATGAAAGTAACTCCAACCCCAAGGCCAAAACTGAGCAAAATTCAACCAGTACTTCCATGGCTTCTCAAAGTAAGATATCCACAACTTTGTCTCGTTCTAGTGAAATTAAATGTTTCAAATGTCAAGGAAGAGGTCACATCGCTAGTCAATGCCCGAACAAGTGGGTTATGGTGATTCGGGAGAATGGGACAATAGATTCTGAAGACAAGGGTGAGCTAGAGGACATTCCACCATTGGAGGATGATCTTTTGGGAGAAGAGGAGTTTGGGGCCGAGCATGGTGAGATGCTTGGATTAGTTGCTCGGAGAGCCTTGAACTTGCACGCTAAGGTGGAGGAAGAAGAAGTGCAACGGGAGAACATCTTTTACACTCATTGTCATGTGAAAGACAAGGTATGTAGTGTTATTATTGATGGTAGTAGTTGCACTAACATTGCCAGTTCTTCCATGGTCGAGAAGCTAGGGCTCCCAACACTCAAGCATCCATACAAGTTGCAATAGCTGAATGACAGTGATGAAGTGCGAGTTACTAAGCAAGTTGTGGTGCCATTTCGGATTGGGAAATATGAGGATGAAGTGTTGTGTGATGAGGTACCCATGATAGCGGGACATGTCCTTTTAGGACGGCCTTGGCAATTTGATAGACGTGTGCAACATGATGGCTTCACCAATAAGCACTCATTCACTTTCCAACAACGAACCATCACTCTAGCTCCGATGACACCGAAACAGATTTATGATGATCAAGTGATGATGCAAAAACTGAGTGATGAAAAGAAAATGAGAGATCAAAAGAATTTGAGTGATCACAAGAGAGTGAGTGAAGAGATGAGTAGTGGTGAGAAACAAGAGAGGCAAGGCTGAATCTAGTGAGAGAGAAAAAGAGAGAGATGAATTCAGCCAAAGAGGGAAAATTAGAGGATAAAAGAAATTTCTATGCAAAAACAAGAGAGGTTAAGCGAGTTTTTCTTGAAAAACGGCCGATGATTGTACTTATGTACAAAGAGGCCTTTTTAAACACTAACCAACCTGACTCTTCATTGCCTAGTGTTGTTGTTTCTATTTTGCAGGAGTTCGAGGATGTGTTTCCTGAGGAGGTACCACATGGCTTATCCCCTATCCAGGGAATAGAACACCAAATTGACTTTGTTCCCGGTGCTTCCATTCCAAACCGACCAGCCTATAGGAGCAACCCGGAGGAAACAAAGGAACTCCAAAGGCAAGTTGAAGAGTTGATGGAGAAAGGGTACGTAAGAGAAAGCATGAGTCCTTGCGCAGTTCCGGTGATTCTAGTTCCTAAGAAGGATGGAACATGGAGGATGTGTATTGATTGCCGAGCCATCAACAACATAACAGTAAAGTATCGACACCCCATCCCTCATTTAGATGATATGTTAGATGAGTTGCATGGATCTTGTGTGTTCTCAAAAATTGATCTTAAAAGTGGGTATCATCAAATCCGAATGAAAGAAGGCGATGAATGGAAAACGGCATTTAAAACTAAACATGGTTTATATGAATGGTTAGTCATGCTATTTGGCTTAACTAATGCACCTAGTACTTTCATGCGTTTAATGAATCATGTTTTACTAACTTTTATTGGAAAATTCGTTGTTGTTTATTTTGATGATATTCTGATTTATAGTAAGAATTTCCATGATCATGCTTCGCATTTGCAATTGGTTTTGGGTGTCCTTAGGAAAGAGAAATTGTATGCTAACCTCAAGAAATGTACCTTTTGCACTAATAAACTTGTTTTCCTAGGATTTGTTGTGAGTGCTACAGGTATTGAGGTTGATGAAGAAAAGATCAAAGCCATCCAAGAGTGGCCGACCCCATCAAGTGTGAGTCACGTTCGCAGCTTTCATGGACTTGCTAGCTTCTATAGGAGATTCGTGAAAGATTTTAGTACTATTGCGGCACCCCTTACTGAAGTTATCAAGAAGAACGTTGCATTCAAATGGGGGGCAGCACAAGAGGAAGCATTTCAGCTTATGAAACACAAACTAACTCATGCTCCCTTACTTGCTTTACCTAACTTTGCTAATACTTTTGAAATAGAATATGATGCCTCAGGTATCGGTATTGGCGCTGTACTCATGCAAGATGGAAGACCACTTGCGTACTTCAGCGAGAAGCTAGGCGGGGCTGCACTCAACTACTCCACTTTTGATAAGGAGTTGTATGCTTTGGTTCGAGCATTGGAGACTTGGCAGCATTACTTGTGGCCGAAGGAGTTTGTGATTCGAACGGATCATGAATCCATGAAGCATTTGAAAGGGCAACATAAGCTGAACAAGCGACATGTTCGATATAAACAAGGAAAGGAGAATGTGGTTGCTGATGCGCTGTCACGCAGGTATGCCTTAATCTCCACTCTTGATGTTAAATTCCTTAGTTTTGAGCACATTAAAGATCTTTATCATGTGGACCATGACTTTGGGGAGGTTTATGGGGCTTGTGAAAAATCCGCCGAAGGGAAGTTTTATAGGCATGAGGGTTTTCTGTTTAGGGAACATAGGTTGTGTGTGCCTAATTGCTCCATGAGTGATTTGTTAGTTCGAGAGTCCCATGGGGGAGGATTAATGGGGCATTTTGGGGTAACTAAGACTTTAGCCATGTTACAAGAGCACTTCTATTGGCCATGCATGAAACGAGATGTTGAGCGAATTTGTGGTCGGTGTATCACTTGTAGACAAGCTAAGTCTAGGGTTCAACCGAATGTCCTTTACACACCACTACCTATTCCTAGTTCCCCTTGGATTGATATTTCGATAGATTTTGTGTTAGGATTACCTAGGAGTAAGCGTGGAAGGGATTCAATCTTTGTAGTTGTGTATCGGTTTTCTAAAATGGCCCATTTTATACCGTGTCATAAAACTGATGATGCTTCCAATATCACTGATTTGTTCTTTAGGGAGATTGTACGTCTACATGGCATGCCAAGGACAATCGTGTCAGATCGGGATGCTAAGTTCTTGAGTTATTTTTGGAAGACATTGTGGGGTAAATTAGGGACTAAACTATTGTTTTCCACTACTTGTCATCCTCAAACCGATGGTCAAACTGAAGTAGTTAACCAAACTTTATCCACTTTGTTGCGGGTTGTCATTAGTAAGAACATTAAGACTTGGGAGGACTATTTACCACATGTTGAGTTTGCTTATAATCGTTCTAGGCATTCTGCTACTCAGTTTTCATCATTTGAAATTGTTTATGGTTTTAATCCTTTAACTCCTTTGGATTTATCACCTTTACCTTTTTCTGAGCATGTGAACTTCGATGGGCACAAGAAGGACGAATTTGTGAAGCAACTCCACGAGAAGGTCCGGCTCAACATAGAAAGGAGGACTGAGCAATATATCAAGCAAGCCAATAAGGGACGTCACAAGCAAGTTTTTGAGATCGGTGATTGGGTGTGGTTACACATGAGGAAGGAACGATTCCCAGCCAACCGACGTTCCAAGTTACTACCCCGAGGAGATGGTCCTTTTCAAGTGCTCGAACGGATCAACGACAATGCCTACCGCCTTGATTTACCTGGGTGAGTACAATGTTAGTGCTACTTTCAATGTGACTGATTTAAGTCCTTTTGATGTAGGTGACGATTTGAGGACAAATCCTTCTCAAGAGGGGGTGAATGATGTGGACATCAAGGCTAAGGATCCAATTCAAGTCCCAATAGGACCAGTGACGAGGGCTCGAGCTAGAATATTTAAGGAGGAGCTTAGCAACTTGGCATGGAGAATTCTACAATAGGAAGAAAGCGTGATCACTACTGATGGTGAACAAAAGCTGGTCCTACTCATCCAAGCCGATTCCACTTAGACACTTGATGAAGATTTGGTTGTCATTTGTTTTTGAGTTTAATATGTGAACTAGAGTCTTTTGTAATTGTCTAGTCTTATTGGGTTTTGTGGGCCTTTGGGCCGAAGTTGCTCTTTAGTTTGTTGTTCCTTTTTTATTATCTTTAAGGGTAGTTTTGAACTTTTACTTCTTAGAAGTTCTCTAGGGTTTTGGGCTATATATATAGCCTTTGTAGTAGCCATAAAACACAACTTTGATCTATGAGTATTTGTGAGGTTTTCTTCTTGTTTTCTTGAAGAAACTTTTTAAGAACTTATCAAGGGTTTTCCTTGTGGCGTTCAAACCGACTTATCAATTGGATTTTCATCTCCTTTTGTGGCGTCATCCGCGTACCGAGGTTCGTGCTTTGCTAAGCATTGGGTCGAGGTTTTCCATCCCTTCTTCTTGAATCCTTTGGCTTTTCTTCTTTGTGCCAAATTTGTTTCGGGTTTCGTCACAATCGTTGGCGAGGTTCGTATCAAGGGCTTTCATTCAAAACTGAAATTAGGAGACATTTCTATAAGAAAGCATAAGATTATGGTTTTGACTAAAAACATATAGATGGGAGTTATTAGGAAGAGGAAATATAATATTCGTGTTTTGACCGAAAGATAGGAGACCTTACAAAAGAAAAACAAAAGATTATGGTTTTGAAAGATAGGGTTACTGTTTTGATTAAAAACAAAACGAGACATTCCGAAAAGGAAACAAAGCATTAGGGATCTTGATGGAAAGCATAGCATTAGGCTTTTGATTCAATTATAGTAGGCGTTACGAAAAGAAAAAATAGGATCAAGGTTTTGAATAGTGAAAGGTGACACAACCACAAGAAAACCTACGATTAGGGTTTCGATTAAAAAATATTAGGTATTCCGAAAGGAAAAGAGAGGGTTTGGGGTCTTGTTTCAAAAATACGAGTCATTTTAAAAATGACGACAAAGACTAGGGTTTTCATTCAAAACTGAAAATTAGTAGACATTACTGTAAGAAAACATAAGATCGGGGTTTTGGTTAAAAACATATAGATTCGAGTTATTAGGAAAAGGAAACATAGTATTCGTGGTTTGACCGAAAGATAGGAGGCTTCACGAAAGAAAAACAAAAGATTATGGTTTTGAAAGAAAGGGTTAGTGTTTTTGATTAAAATCAAAATGAGAGATTCCTAAAGGGGGAAAAATATTAGGGTTTTCATTGAAATCATATGATTAGGCTTTTGATTCAAGTATAGTAGGCGTTACGAAAAGAAAACATACGATCAAGGTTTTGAAAAGTGAAAGGTGACACTACCATATGAAAACCAAGGATTAGGGTTTTGATTCAAAAATAGTGAGTATCCCGAAAGGAAAAGAAAGTATTAGGGACCTTGGTTCAAAAATACGAGTTATTTTAAAATGACAACAAAGGCTATGGTTTTCATTCAAATCTGAAAAATTAGGAGATATTATTATAAGAATAAACACAAGATTAGGGTTTTGATTGAAAACATTTAGACAGGAGTTATCAAGAAAGGGAAACATAGTATTCGTGTTTTGACCGAAAGATAGGAGACTTGACGAAAGAAAAACATGGGATCAAGGTTTTGATCAAAGAATGGTGACACTACCATAAAAAAACCTAGGCTTCGTCTTTTGATTCAAAAATAATATCTATTCTTAAAACAAAAGAAAGTGTTAGGGGGTCTTGGTTAAAAAATACGAGTCATTTTAAAATAAAAACAAAGACTAGGGTTTTGATTCAAAACTGAAAAATAGGAAGCATTACTATAAGATAATATAAGATTAGGGTTTTGATTAAAAACATATAGATAGGAGTTATCAAGAAAAAGGAAACATAGTCTTTGTGTTTTGACTGAAAGATAGGAGACCTTACGAAAGAAAAACAAAAGATTATGTTTTGAAAGACAGGGTAGGTGTTTTGATTAAAAACAAAATGAGACATTCAGAAAAGAAAACGAAGCATCACTGTTTCGATTGAGAGCATAGGATTAGGCTTTCGATTCAAGTATAGTAGGCGTTACGAAAATAAAACATAAGATCTAGGTTTTGATTAAAAAAAAAAAAGGTGACACTAAAGCAAGAAAACCTAGCACTTAGGGTTTTGATTAAAAAAAATATTAGGCATACCGAAAGGAAAAGAAAGGGTTAGGGGTCCTGGTTCAAAAATACGAGTCATTTTAAAATTAGAACAAAGACTAGGGCTTTCATTCAAAACTGAAAATTAGGAGACATTTCTATAAGAAAGCATAAGATTATGGTTTTGACTAAAAACATATAGATGGGAGTTATTAGGAAGAGGAAATATAATATTCGTGTTTTGACCGAAAGATAGGAGACCTTACAAAAGAAAAACAAAAGATTATGGTTTTGAAAGATAGGGTTACTGTTTTGATTAAAAACAAAACGAGACATTCCGAAAAGAAACAAAGCATTAGGGATCTTGATGGAAAGCATAGCATTAGGCTTTTGATTCAATTATAGTAGGCGTTACGAAAAGAAAAAATAGGATCAAGGTTTTGAATAGTGAAAGGTGACACAACCACAAGAAAACCTACGATTAGGGTTTCGATTAAAAAATATTAGGTATTCCGAAAGGAAAAGAGAGGGTTTGGGGTCTTGTTTCAAAAATACGAGTCATTTTAAAAATGACGACAAAGACTAGGGTTTTCATTCAAAACTGAAAATTAGTAGACATTACTGTAAGAAAACATAAGATCGGGGTTTTGGTTAAAAACATATAGATTCGAGTTATTAGGAAAAGGAAACATAGTATTCGTGGTTTGACCGAAAGATAGGAGGCTTCACGAAAGAAAAACAAAAGATTATGGTTTTGAAAGATAGGGTTAGTGTTTTTGATTAAAATCAAAATGAGAGATTCCGAAAGGGGGAAAAAATATTAGGGTTTTCATTGAAATCATATGATTAGGCTTTTGATTCAAGTATAGTAGGCGTTACGAAAAGAAAACATACGATCAAGGTTTTGAAAAGTGAAAGGTGACACTACCATATGAAAACCAAGGATTAGGGTTTTGATTCAAAAATAGTGAGTATCCCGAAAGGAAAAGAAAGTATTAGGGACCTTGGTTCAAAAATACGAGTTATTTTAAATGACAACAAAGGCTATGGTTTTCATTCAAATCTGAAAAATTAGGAGATATTATTATAAGAATAAACACAAGATTAGGGTTTTGATTGAAAACATTTAGACAGGAGTTATCAAGAAAGGGAAACATAGTATTCATGTTTTGACCGAAAGATAGGAGACTTGACGAAAGAAAAACATGGGATCAAGTTTTGATCAAAGAATGGTGACACTACCATAAAAAAACCTAGGCTTCGTCTTTTGATTCAAAAATAATATCTATTCTTAAAACAAAAGAAAGTGTTAGGGGGTCTTGGTTAAAAAATACGAGTCATTTTAAAATAAAAACAAAGACTAGGGTTTTGATTCAAAACTGAAAAATAGGAAGCATTACTATAAGATAATATAAGATTAGGGTTTTGATTAAAAACATATAGATAGGAGTTATCAAGAAAAAGGAAACATAGTCTTTGTGTTTTGACCGAAAGATAGGAGACCTTACGAAAGAAAAAACAAAAGATTATGTTTTGAAAGACAGGGTAGGTGTTTTGATTAAAAACAAAATTAGACATTCAGAAAAGAAAACGAAGCATCACTGTTTCGATTGAGAGCATAGGATTAGGCTTTTGATTCAAGTATAGTAGGCGTTACGAAAATAAAACATAAGATCTAGGTTTTGATTAAAAAAAAAAAGGTGACACTAAAGCAAGAAAACCTAGCACTAGGGTTTTGATTAAAAAAAATATTAGCATTCCGAAAGGAAAAGAAAGGGTTAGGGGTCCTGGTTCAAAAATACGAGTCATTTTAAAATTAGAACAAAGACTAGGGCTTTCATTCAAAACTGAAAATTAGGAGACATTTCTATAAGAAAGCATAAGATTATGGTTTTGACTAAAAACATATAGATGGAGATTATTAGGAAGAGGAAATATAATATTCGTGTTTTGACCGAATGATAGGAGACCTTACAAAAGAAAAACAAAAGATTATGGTTTTGAAAGATAGGGTTACTGTTTTGATTAAAAACAAAACGAGACATTCCGAAAAGGATACAAAGCATTAGGGACCTTGATGGAAAGCATAGCATTAGGCTTGTGATTCAATTATAGTAGGCGTTACGAAAAGAAAAAATAGGATCAAGGTTTTGAATAGTGAAAGGTGACAAAACCACAAGAAAACCTACGATTAGGGTTTCGATTAAAAAATATTAGGTATTCCGTAAGGAAAAGAGAGGGTTTGGGGTCTTGTTTCAAAAATACGAGTCATTTTAAAAATAACGACAAAGACTAGGGTTTTCATTCAAAACTGAAAATTAGTAGACATTACTGTAAGAAAACATAAGATCGGGGTTTTGGTTAAAATCATATAGATTCGAGTTATTAGGAAAAGGAAACATAGTATTCGTGATTTGACCAAAAGATAGGAGGCTTCATGAAAGAAAAACAAAAGATTATGGTTTTGAAAGATAGTGTTAGTGTTTTTGATTAAAATCAAAATGAGAGATTCCGAAAGAGGGAAAAAATATTACGGTTTTCTTTGAAATCATATGATTAGGCTTTTGATTCAAGTATAGTAGGCGTTACGAAAAGAAAACATATGATCAAGGTCTTGAAAAGTGAAAGGTGACACTACCATATGAAACCAAGGATTAGGGTTTTGATTCAAAAATAGTGAGTATCCCGAAAGGAAAAGAAAGTATTAGGGACCTTGGTTCAAAAATACGAGTTATTTTAAAATGACAACAAAGACTATGGTTTTCATTCAAATCTGAAAAATTAGGAGATATTATTATAAGAATAAACACAAGATTAGGGTTTTGATTGAAAACATTTAGACAGGAGTTATCAAGAAAGGGAAACATAGTATTCGCTTTTTGACCGAAAGATAGGAGACTTGACGAAAGAAAAACATGGGATCAAGGTTTTGATCAAAGAATGGTGACACTACCATAAAAAAAACCTAGGCTTCGTCTTTTGATTCAAAAATAATATCTATTCTTAAAACAAAAGAAAGTGTTATGGGGTCTTGGTTAAAAAATACGAGTCATTTTAAAATAAAAACAAAGACTAGGGTTTTGATTCAAAACTGAAAAATAGGAAGCATTACTATAAGATAATATAAGATTAGGGTTTTGATTAAAAACATATAGATAGGAGTTATCAAGAAAAAGGAAACATAGTGTTTGTGTTTTGACCGAAAGATAGGAGACCTTACGAAAGAAAAAACAAAAGATTATGTTTTGAAAGACAGGGTAGGTGTTTTGATTAAAAACAAAATGAGACATTCAGAAAAGAAAACGAAGCATCACTGTTTCGATTGAGAGCATAGGATTAGGCTTTTGATTCAAGTATAGTAGGCGTTACGAAAATAAAACATAAGATCTAGGTTTTGATTAAAAAAAAAAAGGTGACACTAAAGCAAGAAAACCTAGCACTAGGGTTTTGATTAAAAAAAATATTAGGCATTCCGAAAGGAAAAGAAAGGGTTAGGGGTCCTGGTTCAAAAATACGAGTCATTTTAAAATTAGAACAAAGACTAGGGCTTTCATTCAAAACTGAAAATTAGGAGACATTTCTATAAGAAAGCATAAGATTATGGTTTTGACTAAAAACATATAGATGGAGATTATTAGGAAGAGGAAATATAATATTCGTGTTTTGACCGAAAGATAGGAGACCTTACAAAAGAAAAACAAAAGATTATGGTTTTGAAAGATAGGGTTACTGTTTTGATTAAAAACAAAACGAGACATTCCGAAAAGGAAACAAAGCATTAGGGATCTTGATGGAAAGCATAGCATTAGGCTTTTGATTCAATTATAGTAGGCGTTACGAAAAGAAAAAATAGGATCAAGGTTTTGAATAGTGAAAGGTGACACAACCACAAGAAAACCTACGATTAGGGTTTCGATTAAAAAATATTAGGTATTCCGAAAGGAAAAGAGAGGGTTTGGGATCTTGTTTCAAAAATACGAGTCATTTTAAAAATGATGACAAAGACTAATGTTTTCATTAAAAACTGAAAATTAGTAGACATTACTGTAAGAAAACATAAGATCGGGGTTTTGGTTAAAAACATATAGATTCGAGTTATTAGGAAAAAGAAACATAGTATTCGTGGTTTGACCGAAAGATAGGAGGCTTCACGAAGGAAAAACAAAAGATTATGGTTTTGAAAGATAGAGTTAGTGTTTTTGATTAAAATCAAAATGAGAGATTCCAAAAGGGGGAAAAAATATTAGGGTTTTCATTGAAATCATATGATTAGGCTTTTGATTCAAGTATAGTAGGCGTTACGAAAAGAAAACATACGATCAAGGTTTTGAGAAGTGAAAGGTGACACTACCATATGAAAACCAAGGATTAGGGTTTTGATTCAAAAATAGTGAGTATCCCGAAAAGAAAAGAAAGTATTAGGAACCTTGGTTCAAAAATACGAGTTATTTTAAAATGACAACAAAGGCTATGGTTTCATTCAAATCTGAAAAATTAGGAGATATTATTATAAGAATAAACAAAAGATTAGGGTTTTGATTGAAAACATTTAGACAGGGGTTATCAAGAAAAGGAAACATAGTATTCGCGTTTTGACCGAAAGATAGGAGACTTGACGAAAGAAAAACATGGGATCAAGGGTTTGATCAAATAATGGTGACACTACCATAAAAAAACCTAGGCTTCATCTTTTGATTCAAAAATAATATCTATTCTTAAAACAAAAGAAAGTGTTATGGGGTCTTGGTTAAAAAATACGAGTCATTTTAAAATAAAAACAAAGACTAGGGTTTGGTTCAAAACTGAAAAATAGGAAGCATTACTATAAGATAATATAAGATTAGGGTTTTGATTAAAAATATATAGATAGGAGTTATCCAGAAAAAGGAAACATAGTGTTTGTGTTTTGACCGAAAGACAGGAGACCTTACAAAAGAAAAAACAAAAGATTATGTTTTCAAAGACAGGATAGGTGTTTTGATTAAAAACAAAATGAGACATACAGAAAGAAAACGAAGCATCACTATTTCGATTGAGAGCATAGGATTAGGCTTTTGATTCAAGTATAGTAGGCGTTACGAAAATAAAACATAAGATCTAGGTTTTGATTAAAAAAAAAAGGTGACACTAAAGCAAGAAAACCTAGCATTAGAGTTTTGATTAAAAAAATGTTAGGCATTGCGAAAGGAAAAGAAAGGGTTAGGAGTCCTAGTTAAGAAATACGAGTCATTTTTTTTGTGGACATTAAGGCTAATTTTCCAATTCAAGTCCCAACAGGACCAGTGACGAGAGCTCGAGCTAGAAGATTTAAAGAGGAGCTTAGCAACATGGCATGGAGAATTCTACAACAGGAAGAAAGCGTGATCACTACTGATGGTGAACAAAAGCTGGTCCTACTCATCCAAGCCAATTCCACTTGACGAAGATTTGGTTTCCATAAGATTGATGAAGATTTGGTTGTCATTTGTTTTTGAGTTTAATATGTGAACTAGAGTCTTTTGTAATTGTCTAGTCTTGCTGGGTTTTGTGGGCCTTTGGGACGAAATTGCTTTTTAGTTGGTTGTTTCTTTATTTTATCTTTAAGGGTAGTTTTGAACTTTCACTTCTTAGAAGTTTTCTAGGGTTTTAGGCTGTATATATAGCCCCTTGTAGCAGCCATGAAACACAACTTTGATCTATGAGTATTTGTGAGGTTTTCTTCTTGTTTTCTTGAAGAAACTTTTTTAAGAACTTATCAAGGGTTTTCCTTGTGGCGTTCAAACCGACTTATCAATTAGATTTTCATCTCCTTTTGTGGCGTCATCCTCTTGCCGAGGTTCGTGCTTCGCTAAGCATCGGGTCAAGGTTTTCCATCCCTTCTTCTTGAATCCTTTGGCTTTTCTTCTTCGTGCCAAATTTGTTTCGGGTTTCGTCACAATCGTTGGCGAGGTTAGTATCAGTTGGTACAAGAGCTAAGTTCATCCTTTCGACCTTTCTTCTAGATCTAGGGTTTCATTGATTGAAGTCGCTCATATTTTGTTCTTGCTTTGAGAGAGGGATTTCCTTTTTTTATGAGTTCCCTTTTATTGATTCCGAAATTACAAAATAGTTTGTGAAGATTTGAGTTTGTGGAAATTGAAGAACTGAGTCTCTGAAAAAAAAAGGGGAACAAAAACGGAAAAAAAAGAAAGAAAAAAAAGAAAGGAAAGAAGAATAAAAAAAAAAAAAATTTGAAAGGTATTGACGTTGCCATTCTTGAATTGCCAAAATTTCTTGATTTGGTTGGATTTGAATTGCCAATCTTGAGTTTCCATTCTTGAATTTCCAAAATTTCTTGATTTGGTTAGATTTGAATTGCGAATCTTGAGTTGCCATTCTTGAATTGCCAAAATTTCTTGATTTGGTTGGATTTGAATTGCCAATCTTGAGTTGCCATTCTTGAATTGCCAAAATTTCTTTATTTGGTTAGATTTGAATTGCCAATCTTGAGTTGCCATTCTTGAATTGCCAAAATTTCTTGATTTGGTTAGATTTGAATTGCCAATCTTGAGTTGCCAAAATTTCTTGATTTGTTTATGTTTGAATTGCCAATCTTGAATTGCCAATCTTGAATTGCCATTCTTGAATTGCCAAAAATCCAGCCCATTTCTTGAATTGCCAAAATTTTAGCCCATTTCCAAGAAAACAAATCTTCGATCCGTTTTGGTTTGTTTCGGTTTGAACCCTTTGATGATGGTTTTTAATTAGTTTTGAAAGAACTCAAAGAAGAAAACGCGTGGAAAAAAACAGCGAGGTGAGATCAATTGAGGGTAAAGCCAAATTGAATTGAGTGATACACGAGTGGATTTGAGTGAACTATTTCTTGGACTGAACTACGTGAGTTTTGTGGTGAGGGTAATTTTTATCTAACATGTTTTTGCAGGTTTTCCATCATGTCTCAAATTCCGGAGAAAAACACAAGTGATGAGAGTACACCTCCAACTATTCCAAATTTGCAAGTGCAAGCTATAATTGGGGAAATGAGAAGGATGATGAGGGAGGAACTTGAGCAAATACACGAGAGGATAGATAGAGTTGAAGAGGGAGCACAATAAGGACAACCACCGGTTGTTCCAAACCTCCCAAGGAGGAATAGGGTGCCCCAATGGGGAGTTGAAGGTGTGGGGGCGTTTGAAGTGGAAAATTTCGATGAAGAAGTTTATAGGATGTCAACGGGCAGCCCTAGTTGATATGGTCGGGATAGAGACACTCGGAATCACGTAGACAACAACTTGGGCAGTATCAAGATGAGGATTCTGGCATTTCAAGGAAAGAGTGATCCCGAAGCATACCTTGAATGGGAGAAGAAGAAGGAGTTGATTTTCGATTTTCACAACTACTCCGAAATGAAGAAGGTAAAACTTGCTGCTATTGAGTTTACTAATTATGCTATTGTGTGGTGGGATCAGTTGTGCATCAATAGGAGGTGAAGTGGAGATTTGCCTATCGAGACTTGGGATGACATGAAGAGGATGATGAGGCATCGTTTTGTGCCATCTCATTATTACAAGGATCTATACCTTAAGCTTCAAGGTCTTCGACAAGGTTACAAAAGTGTTGATGAACATTATAAAGAGATGGAGATGGCTATGATTCGGGCCAATGTAGAGGAGGATCGGGAGGCAACAATGGCAAGGTTTTTGAATGGGTTGAATAGGGAGATTGCCAACACGGTTGAGCTACATCACTATGTGGAGTTGGAAGACATGGTGCATATGGCAATGATGGCTGAGAGGCAATTGAAGAAGGACAGTACAAGTGCACGTCCGAGACCCACCCCACAAAATCCTAGTGCAACACCATGGAGGCCGAATTATCCAAGGAAAGATAAAAGTAACTCCAACCCCAAGGCCAAAACTGAGCAAAATTCAACCAGTACTTCCATGGCTTCTCAAAGTAAGATATCCACAACTTTGTCTCGTTCTAGTGAAATTAAATGTTTCAAATGTCAAGGAAGAGGTCACATCGCTAGTCAATGCCCGAACAAGTGGGTTATGGTGATTCGGGAGAATGGGACAATAGATTCTGAAGACAAGGGTGAGCTAGAGGACATTCCACCATTGGAGTATGATCTTTTGGGAGAAGAGGAGTTTGGGGCCGAGCATGGTGAGATGCTTGGATTAGTTGCTCAGAGAGCCTTGAACTTGCACGCTAAGGTGGAGGAATAAGAAGTGCAACGGGAGAACATCTTTTACACTCATTGTCATGTGAAAGACAAGGTATGTAGTGTTATTATTGATGGTAGTAGTTGCACTAATGTTGCCAGTTCTTCCATGGTTGAGAAGCTAGGGCTCCCAACACTCAAGCATCCATACAAGTTGCAATAGCTGAATGACAGTGATGAAGTGCGAGTTACTAAGCAAGTTGTGGTGCCATTTCGGATTGGGAAATATGAGGATGAAGTGTTGTGTGATGAGGTACCCATGATAGCGGGACATGTCCTTTTAGGACGGCCTTGGCAATTTGATAGACGTGTGCAACATGATGGCTTCACCAATAAGCACTCATTCACTTTCCAACAACGAACCATCACTCTAGCTCCGATGACACCGAAACAGATTTATGATGATCAAGTGATGATGCAAAAACTGAGTGATGAAAAGAAAATGAGAGATCAAAAGAATTTGAGTGATCACAAGAGAGTGAGTGAAGAGATGAGTAGTGGTGAGAAACAAGAGGGCAAGGCTGAATCTAGTGAGAGAGAAAAGAGAGACATGAATTCAGTCAAAGAGGGAAAATTAGAGATAAAAAGAAATTTCTATGCAAAAACAAGAGAGGTTAAGCGAGTTTTTCTTGAAAAACGGCCGATGATTGTACTTATGTACAAAGAGGCCTTTTTAAACACTAACCAACCTGACTCTTCATTGCCTAGTGTTGTTGTTTCTATTTTGCAGGAGTTCGAGGATGTGTTTCCTGAGGAGGTACCACATGGCTTAACCCCTATCCGGGGAATAGAACACCAAATTGACTTTGCTCCCGGAGCTTCAATTCCAAACCGACCCGCCTATAGGAGCAACCCGGAGGAAACAAAGGAACTCAAAAGACAAGTTGAAGAGTTGACGGAAAAAGGGTACGTGAGAGAAAGCATGAGTCCTTGCGCAGTTCTGGTGATTCTAGTTCTTAAGAAGGATGGAACATGGAGGATGTGTATTGATTGCCGAGCCATCAACAACATAACGGTAAAGTATTGACACCCCATCCCTCGTTTAGATGATATGTTAGATGAGTTGCATGGATCTTGTGTGTTTTCAAAAATTGATCTTAAGAGTGGGTATCATCAAATCCGAATGAAAGAAGGCGATGAATGGAAAACGGCATTTAATACTAAACATGGATTGTATGAATGGTTAGTCATGCCATTTGGCTTAACTAATGCACCTAGTACTTTCATGTGTTTAATGAATCATGTTTTATGAACTTTCATTGGAAAATTTGTTGTTGTTTATTTTGATGATATTCTGATTTATAGTAAGAATTTGCATGATCATGCTTCTCATTTGCATTTGGTTTTGGGTGTCCTTAGGAAAGAGAAATTATATGCTAACCTCAAGAAATGTACCTTTTGCACCAATAAACTTGTTTTCCTAGGATTTGTTGTGAGTGCTATAGGTATTGAGGTTGATGAAGAAAAGATCAACACCATCCAAGAGTGGCCGACCCCATCAAGTGTGAGTCACGTTTGCAGCTTTCATGGACTTGCTAGCTTCTATAGGAGATTCGTGAAAGATTTTAGTACCATTGCGGCACCCCTTATTGAAGTTATCAAGAAGAATGTTGCATTCAAATGGGGGGCAGCACAAGAGGAAGCATTTCAGCTGATGAAACACAAACTAACTCATGCTTCCTTACTTGCTTTACCTAACTTTGCTAATACTTTTGAAATAGAATGTGATGCCTCTGGTGTCGGTATTGGTACTGTACTCATGCAGGATGGAAGACCACTTGCGTACTTCAGCGAGAAGCTAGGCGGGGCTGCACTTAACTACCCAACTTATGATAAGGAGTTGTACGCTTTGGTTCGAGCATTGGAAACTTGGCAGCATTACTTGTGGCCGAAGGAGTTTGTGATTCGAATGGATCATGAATCCTTGAAGCATTTGAAAGGGCAACATAAGCTGAACAAGCGACATACTCAATGGGTTGAGTTCATTGAGACCTTTCCGTATGTCATTAGATATAAACAAGATAAGGAGAATGTGGTTGCTGATGCGCTGTCATGCAGGTATGCCTAAATCTCCACTCTTTATGTTAAATTCCTTGGTTTTGAGCACATTAAAGATCTTTATCATGTGGACCATGACTTTGGGGAGATTTATGGGGCTTGTGAAAAATCCGCCGAAGGGAAGTTTTATAGGCATGAGGGTTTTCTGTTCAGGGAACATAGGTTGTGTGTGCCTAATTGCTCCATGAGAGATTTGTTAGTTTGAGAGTCCCATTGGGGAGGATTAATGTGGCATTTTGGGGTAGCTAAGACTCTAGCCGTGTTACAAGAGCACTTCTATTGGCCATGCATGAAACGAGATGTTGAGCGAAATTGTTTCAAGACTTGGGAGGATTGTTTACCACATGTTGAGTTTGCTTATAATCGTTCTAGGCATTCTGCTACTCGGTTTTCACCATTTGAAATTGTTTATGGTTTTAATCCTTTAACTCCTTTGGATTTATCACCTTTAGCTTTTTCTGAGCATGTGAACTTCGATGGGCACAAGAAGGCCGAATTTGTGAAGCAACTCCACGAGAAGGTTCGGCTCAACATAGAAAGGAGGACTGAGCAATATATCAAGCAAGCCAATAAGGGACGTCACAAGCAAGTTTTTGAGATCGGTGATTGGGTGTGGTTACACATGAGGAAGGAACGATTCTCCGCCAATCGACGTTACAAGTTATTACCCCAAGGAGATGGTCCTTTTCAAGTGCTTGAACGGATAAACGACAATGCCTACCACCTTGATTTAACGGGTGAGTACAATGTTAGTGCTACTTTCAATGTGACTGATTTAAGTCCTTTTGATGTAGGTGACGATTTGAGGAGAAATCCTTCTCAAGAGGGGGGGGGGGGGGGGGGGGGGGGGGGGGGGGCTAGGGGGGCTAAATGATGTGGACATCAAGGCTAACGACTCCAATTCAAGTCCCAACCGGACCAGTGACGAGGGCTCGAGCTAGAAGATTTAAAGAGGAGCTTAGCAACTTGGCATGGAGAATCCTACAACAGGAAGAAAGCGTGATCACTACTGATGGTGAACAAAAGTTGGTCTACTCATCCAAGGCAATTCCACTTAGACACTTGATGAAGATTTGGTTTCAATAAGATTGATGAAGATTTGGTTGTCATTTGTTTTGAGTTTAATATGTGAACTAGAGTCTTTTGTAATTGTCTAATCTTGCTGGGTTTTGTGGGCCTTTGGGCCGAAGTTGCTCTTTAGTTGGTTGTTTACTTTTTTTATCTTTAAGTGTAGTTTTGAACTTTTACTTCTTAGAAGTTCTCTAGGGTTTTGGGCTATATATATAGCCCCTTGTAGAAGTTATAAAACACAACTTTGATTTATGAGTATTTGTGAGGTTTTATTCTTGTTTACTTGAAGAAACTTTTTAGAAACTTATCAAGGGTTTTCCTTGTGGCGTTCAAACCGACTTATCAATTGGATTTTCATCTCCTTTTGTGGCGTCATCCCCTTACCGAGGTTCGTGCTTCGCTAAGCATTGGGTCGAGGTTTTCCATCCCTTCTTCTTGAATCCTTTGGCTTTTCTTCTTCATGCCAAATTTGTTTTGGGTTTCGTCACAATCATTGGCAAGGTTCGTATCAATAGGGTTTTCATTCAAAACTTAAAATTAGGAGATATTACGATAAGAAAATATAAGATTAGGGTTTTAATTAAATACATATATATAGAAGTTATTAAGAAAAGGAAACATAGGATTCTTGTTTTGACCGGAAGATAGGAGATTTTACGAAAGAAAAAGGAAAGATTATGGTTTTGAAAGATACGGTTAGTGTTTTGATTAAAAAACAAAACGAGACATTCCGAAAATAAAACAAAGCATTAGGGTTTTGATTGGAAGCATAAGACTCGGCTTTTGATTCAAGTATAGAAGGCGTTATGAAAAGAAAACAAACGATCAAGGTTTTGATTAAAGAAAGGTGGCACTACCATAAGAAAACTTAGGATTAGGGTTTTGATTCAAAAATAGTAGGTATTCCAAAAGGAAAAGAAAGAGTTTGAAGTTTTGGTTAAAAAATAAGAGTTATTTTAAAATAACAACAAAGAATAGGGTTTTCATTAAAAACTGTAAATTAGGAGATATTCCGATAACAAAACATAAGATTAGAGTTTTGATTATATATATATATAGAGAGAGAGAGAGAGAAGTTATTAAGTAATGGAAACATACGATTCTTGTTTTGAACAAAAGATAGGAGACTTTACCAAAGAAAAAAGAAAGATTATGGTTTTGATATATAGGGTTAGTGTTTTGATTAAAAACAAAATGAGGCATGTCGAAAATAAAACAAAGCATTAGGGTTTTGATTGAAAGTATAAGATTAGGCTTTTAACTCAAGTATAGTAGGCGTTATGAAAAGAAAACATATGATCAAGGTTTTAATTAAAGAAAGTTGACACTACCATAAGAAAACATAGGATTAGGGTTTTGATTCAAAACTTGTATGTATTTCAAAAGGAAAGGAAAAGGTTTGGGGTCTTGGTTCAAAAATACGAGTCATTTTAAAATAACAACAAAGACTAGGGTTTTCACTCAAAACTGAAAATTAGGAGATATAGAAAAGATTTTGGTTTGGAAAGGTAGGGTTAGTCTTTTGATTAAAAACAAAATGAGACATTCCGAAAATAAAACAAAGCATTTGGTTTTTGATTGAAATCATAAGATTAGGCTTTTGATTCATGTATACTAGGAGACGTTACGAAAAGAAAACATATGATCAAGCTTTTGATTAAAGAAATGTGACACTACCATAAGAAAAACTTCGGATTAGGGTTTTGATTAAAAAATAGTCGGTATTCCAAAAGGAAAAGAAAGGGTTTGGAGTCTTGGTTCAAAAATACAAGTTATATTGAAATAACAACAAAGACTAGGGTTTTCACTTAAAACTGAAAATTAGGAGATATTACTACAAGAAAACATAAGAATACTGTTTTGATTAGATACATACAAATGGAAGTTATTAAGGAAAGAAAACATAGAATTCTTGTTTTGACCAAAAGATAGGAGACTTTACGAAAGAAATGGAAAAGATCATGGTTTTGAAAGATAGGGTTAGTGTTTTGATTAAAAAAAATGAGACATTCCGAAAATAAAATAACGCATTAGGGTTTTGATTGAAAGCGTAAGATTAGTCTTTTGATTCAAGTATAGTAGGTGTTACGAAAATAAAAACATATGATCAAGGTTTTTATAAAGAAAGTGACACTACCATAAGAAAACTTAGGATTAGGGTTTTGATTAAAAAATAGTAGGTATTCCCAAAGGAAAAGAAAGGGTTTGGAGTTTTTATTTAAAAAATACGAGTCATTTTAAAATGACAACAAAGAATAGGGTTTTTATTCAAAACGGAAAATAGGAGATATTACGATAAGAAAACATAAGATTAGGGTTTTGATTAAATCATATATATAGAAGTTATTAAGAAAAGAAAACATAGGATTCTTGTTTTGACCAAAAGATAGGAGATTTTACGAAAGAAAAAGTAAAGATTATGGTTTTGAAAGATACGGTTAGTGTTTTGATTAAAAAACAAAACGAGACATTCCGAAAATAAAACAAAGCATTAGGGTTTTGATTGGAAGCATAAGACTCGGCTTTTGATTCAAGTATAGAAGGCGTTATGAAAAGAAAACAAATGATCTAGGTTTTTGATTAAAGAAAGGTGACACTACCATAAGAAAACTTAGGATTAGGGTTTTGATTCAAAAATAGTTGGTATTCCGAAAGGAAAAGAAAGGGTTTGGAGTTTTGGTTAAAAAAAATACTGAGTCATTTTAAAATAACAACAAAGAATAGGGTTTTCATTGAAAACTGAAAATTAGGAGACATTACGATAAGAAAACATAAGATTAGGGTTTGATTAAATACATATATATAGAAGTTACTAGAAAAGGAAACATAGGATTCTTGTTTGGATTGAAAGATAGGAGATTTTATGAAAAGAAAAGTAAAGATCGGGGTTTTGTAAGGTAGGGTTAGTGTTTGGATTAAAAACAAACGAGACATTACGAAAATAAAACAAATCATTACGGTTTTGATTTAAAGCATAAGATCAGGCTTTGATTCAAGTATAGTATGGCGTTACGAAAAGAAAACATATTACCAAGGTTTTGATTAAAGAAAGGTGACACTACCTACAAAGAAAACCTAGGATTAGGGTTTGATTAAAAAATAGTAGGTATTCCGAAAGGAAAAGAAAGGGTTTAGGTCTTGATTCAAAATACAAGTTATATTGAAATGACCACAAAGACTTTGGTTTTCATTCGAACTGAAAATTAGGAATATTACTATAAGAAAATGTAAGATTTGGATTTTTGATTAAATACATACATAGAGAAAATTATTAAGTAAAGGAGACATTCGATTCTTGTTTTGCTAGAAATATAGGGGACTTTGCGAAAGAAAAAGAAAGATCATGGTTTTGAAGATAGAGTTAGTGTTTTGATTAAAAACAATAATTAGACATTCCGAATATAAAACAAAGCATTAGGGTTTTGATTGAAAGCATAAGATTAGTTTTTGATTCAAGTATAGTAGTTGTTACAAAATGAAAAACATATGATCAATGTTTTGACTAAAGAAAGGTGATACTACCATAAGAAAACTTAGGATTAGGGTTTTGATTAAAAATAGTAGGTATTCCAAAAGGA